>JBAJNP010008404.1:1495-20336 GCA_036877545.1 Yasuhikotakia modesta
AACGGTGTAACATATAGATCACCTTTACCGTTCACACGGTGTCCTAACTGAACGGTGTAACATATAGATCACCTTTACCGTTCACACGGTGTCCTAACTGAACGGTGTAACATATAGATCACCTTTACCATTCACACGGTGTCCTAACTGAACGGTGTAATCATGCTTTACAATGTAGTTTTATTTTCCAGTTTCCAGATTTGTGTGGAAATGATTACTTTTCATTATTTAAATCCCAGCTGACTGTCAGATCAAAATAAACAGATACATTTTACCTCTAGGGGGCAGTGAAAACTCATCTGTCATTCAGTATATAAATATATACATTATATTATTTATATTAAATTATATTAAACAATTAAACTATATTGTAAATATTGTAATGGTCCCAGGACATGAATATTACTTTCTTTAGGCAAACTATTCATTCTTTTATGAATAGTTTATCTTTTCCTTTTTTCTTTTATGTTTTGTTAAATTTTATTTCACCTTTTTTAAAAATAAAAATTGAATATTTAGTTTTTGGACACTTGACTTACAGGGTACAAGATTATATATTAAAACAGTGTAGCATACTACTGTTTTACAAATCAAAAACTACAAAGTATGCACAACATTTCTGTAAATGCAAAAAAAGCAAATTCAGGCAACATTAATACATTTTTTCAGAGTAAAGTTCACGTTTATTTATAAAGCGCTTTTTACAATGACACATTGTTGCAAAGCAGCTGTACAAATGACAGATACAAAGTATCCAAGGATATTTACAGTGTACTTTTGAAGAGGTTGTTTAGAGAAGACAGCTGTGCTGTCCAGCTGTCAGGTGCATACGAATGTAGAAGCTGCTTTTAGCATCACTAATATAAACTTCTATTCCTAATATAACTAATATAACTTCTATTACAACAGATATTCTCATGTTGTCGATGATCTCAGCACTATACATTTTAATCAGGGGCTGTGGAAGACAATGTGCAGTGCTGACGGAATCTGCGCTGAGTGAATCTGCGCTGAGTGAATCTGCGCTGAGTGAATCTGCGCTGAGTGAATCTGCGCTGGCAGAATCTGTGCTGAGTGAATCTGTGCTGAGTGAATCAGGACAGGATTAAAATCAATGTCCTGAAGAATGAGTAGTGTGGGATTTTTAGAGAATAAATGTTAACATTCACACAAGAATGAAGTTCCCTCTGGAGCTTCAGCATCTTTGTGGCACTTTTGTGAAGGTTTACATAAGATATAATGGCTGTATTTACTGAGCACAATTCCTTTTTATTACTTGAGGAAAAGCTTGTTGAGCTCAGTTTTTACTTTATCAGTTTTTAAGTTGATTTTAAAGCAGGTAATCAGACTGTCTTAGAAAAGCATCTAAGCTTTCAGGAAAATACATTTTAAGATTTATTTCTTTTGTCTGAATAGATGAAATGGTGATGAGTAGTACACACACACACAGTAGTGAGCGCACACACACACACAGTAGTGAACACACACACACAGTAGTGAACAGACACATACAGTAGTGAACACACACACAACAGTGAACACACACACACCCCATAAACACACAGGGAGTTGGGGTTTTGGTGTCTTGCTCAAGGGTCTCACCTCAGTGGTGGTATTGAGGGTGGAGAAGAGCACTGGTCATTCACTCGCCCCACCTACAATCCCTGCCGGGCCCGAGTCTCGAACCCATGACCTTCAGGTTACAAGTCCAACTCTCTGACCTATAGGAGTGGTAGCAGAACAACAGATGCAGTTCCATTCATGTCCAAAACCACGGAGACATTTCTTATAATTAATAAAATAATAATAAAACATCATATTTTGAAGTGCAAGTACATTTAAAGAGATGCCAGCTGACAAAACATCAGTTAGTAAAGATTTATATAAGCAAATTCTCTTTCTGACACTTTCTGTGAAAAACATCATAACAAACAGGAACTCAAGGAATTTTCTGCTCTTTGACATATGAGGAATAGATATTTGTTTCTGATTCTTTGATTTCTTGTAAGATAAGAAGAAAATTAAGAAGTGTCTTATTGAGAGTGAGATAGTTATGTGGGAAACAACATTTCTTTTAAAAAGGGCAGTTTTTAAACTATTTTTATGGCTTTGCTAATTGTTTGGCACCATTAGTTATGACAAATACATAAGAATAAATGTTCTACATTAGGGGAAAAGTGTTTTCTGATAATATAATAATAAGTTACGTTTTGATGCAACATCAGACCAGTTGAATTTATCTGTTATATCTGTTTATCTAGTTATTTAAATATAAAGTGCCACAGGTAATCTTAGTATATGAATTGACAGATGAAAGATGGGCAGGGCCGGTCTAAGAGTGTGTTTGTGTGTTTATAAGCCGTGTTAACCACAGATGAACTGGATGTGTATGATATCATGACAGTGTTTAAGGGACCATCTGTCGTGTGATGGGCCCCTCAGGACGTGGCCTCAGTGAAGCGCTCGCATCATACGACTCTGATTAAGACTGACAAATCCTCCAGCTGCAGCGCAATAGTGGCCTTTGTGTTTCTGTGCCATTATTGTGAAGAGTGTCACATGATGTTAAGGTTATTTGAGTAACCCCTTATGTCATTTCAAAACTGTATGACAGAATGAAGATATTATAAGACAGTTCTGAGTGGTTTTGTGTCTATTCAGTGGGAATCAATGGGTGATAGTTGTGTGGTTACCAAAATACTTTAAAAATCTTCTTTTTGTTACCTAGAAGAAAAACAGTCATACAGGTTTGGAGTAACAAGAGAGTGAGTAAACAATAACAGAATTTCCATTTTTTAGGTACACTCCCCCTGAAAAGTATATTAAACTTTCTTCTTGCCACTATATACTATTATGTTCTTGAAATTTGAGTTCCAAGAAAGTAGATTTTTATGCTTGTGCAGTCTAAAGACAGATTTGAAGTTGAAGTGTTTTATACATGTATGCCTTGTGTATTGCATTGCTGTTGCTAAGTGTTCAGAGCGGTTGCTAAGGCATTGCTAGTGTGTTCTTCACTTGAAAACATTTTGGTGGTTGCTAGGCAGTTTCTAAGGTGTTATAAGCTAATGCATTTGTGTGGGTGCTGGTTTGGTGATAGAGCATCTTTAGGCAGTTGCTCAGACATTATGGCTGCTGGGGTGTTTCCAGATTCCAAAGACATCTCAATTTATTTTGCATATGATCACAGTTGGTGGAATCCTCTTAACTCCATTTTTGGGTTTGTTGTTTTTGTTCATAAATCGATGCTATCGGTCAGTCCCCTGATGGCTGTGTAAATTTTAGAAATGATTAGCCAATAAAAAGTGTTAAAAATAAGTTGGGTCTGTCTGAGACTCTGTGAGAGACTCAACATGACCACAGACTTTGATAAATTTAAGTGTGAACTTGCTATGAAAAATGAAATCTTGTATCTCTGATTAAACTTGCTTTTGGGGGAATGTTGTGTTAATGTTGGTACACAACAGTATATGATAGGAATATGAGTTATGATACAAACTTTAACAATGTTTAATAGCTTAAAAAATACACTGTTTTTCCTGAAAAATGATGCTTTAGGAGATGCACAGATTCTGTCTGACAGTGGCGATATATGAAGGCTTGGCGGCTTTAAAAACAACAAGTCGTGATTAAAATCTTGCTTAATCATGATGAAATGTATCTGAATTATGACTGGTGCTGGTTTAGCTGTGACTCATCAGTTGAAGCATCTGTGTTGTGACTGTAGACCTTTAAACAAATTCTCATCAAACTCACACAACACAAATCATAATATACTCAACCCCATGTCATCTAAGATGTTTTTTTTCTTTCTTCAGTCAAAAAGAAATTACGGTTCTTAGGGACAACATTCCAGAATTTTTCTCTAATGCAGTTCAACAGTGTTCATGGTTTTGAAAGTGCAAAATACAGTTTCAGTGCAGCTTGAAATGGCTCTAAAACCCCAGCTGACAAATAATGGTCTTGTCCAGCAGAACAATCATTTTAGAAAAATAAATGTACTTTTGTTTTTACTACAAATGTTCACAATAAATTGACAAGCACATATAATATGTTGCATTCAGCATACACCTTAAGAACCTTAAAATAATTATTTATGCTTTTTTTATTTTTAATGCTATTTGCACTTTTTTATGGAGAGCCAAATAAGCAAAATGAAAAAGTTTTGGAAAATTGAAAAAGGCACATAAAAGTGTTTGGTTTGGTTTAGCCACATCGGTGTGGTCAGATGCTGTTTGTATCTGTTGAAAAAGCAGCTCATGATGACTCATATAATCTGCTTCAGAATTAATTACTTTGGCATTTTGTGGGGTTGTTGTGTTGTGAGGTTGTTGTGTTGTGGGGTTGTTGTGTTGTGAGGTTGTTGTGTTGTGGGGTTGTTGTGTTGTGAGGTTGTTGTGTTGTGGGGTTGTTGTGTTGTAAGGTTGTTGTGTTGTAAGGTTGTTGTGTTGTGGGGTTGTTGTGTTGTGGGGTTGTTGTGTTGTGAGGTTGTTGTGTTGTGAGGTTGTTGTGTTGTGGGGTTGTTGTGTTGTGAGGTTGTTGTGTTGTAAGGTTGTTGTGTTGTAAGGTTGTTGTGTTGTGGGGTTGTTGTGTTGTGGGGTTGTTGTGTTGTAAGGTTGTTGTGTTGTGGGGTTGTTGTGTTGTGAGGTTGTTGTGTTGTGGGGTTGTTGTGTTGTGAGGTTGTTGTGTTGTGGGGTTGTTGTGTTGTAAGGTTGTTGTGTTGTGGGGTTGTGGGGTTGTTGTGTTGTGGGGTTGTTGTGTTGTGAGGTTGTTGTGTTGTAAGGTTGTTGTGTTGTGGAGTTGTGTTGTGAGGTTGTGGTGTGGAGATGTGTTGTTAGGTTGTGGGGTTCTTGATCAGAATATGCTGAAAGTAACCATAAGAAATGCCCAAACGTGTGCTTCACAAGACTGGCAAACTAATGGGTGTTTATATAAATAGCAGGTTTTGAGCATTAGTGCTAGTAGAGTGTATGAGTCTGCGAGTGTCAGTACAGGGGTTTCATTACAGTGTGAACATGAGAGATATTAATCCATCAAACAGCAGCAAAGTTCCTGTATAATTAAATAACTCAGATGACTTATAAGATATTTGGTTTAAGAGCTGCCTTTGTGAATTGCTCGTAAAGTTTTATGTATTTGGAATACATCTTTACAAAATACCTACAGTTGCAAAAGAAATAAAACGACAAAAAAAATAATAAAAATAAAAAACAACATGTAAATAGTTAGTTTGTTCTTGTTGTATTAAATAATCCAGCGCATACAGTCACTTTGTTTTTCTCTTGAACTTTTCCCCAACTGGTAATATTTTAAACACTACTAGTGTCTGCTGTAAGATTACATTCTGTATATGATTATAGAAGTAGTCAATAAAATTAGAGTGCCACCCTCAGGCCGAATTATGAAAAGTTCCACTATACTATAGAATCTGCTCACATACATTTATGGTAAGTAGTCGCTACTGCTGCACATGTCTCCATTTGGGCTGTGCCTTACCCTGTGTGTGTGTGTGTACATAGTGTGTATTCCATTTATTTATTTGGCCAATACAGTTCACATACTAAAGTTGCAGCAAAATATTTTAAGAAATGTTTTTCTTTACATTGACTAAAACTTAAATTTAATTTTTAAAATTCACAATTTAATTTTTAACTTAAAAAAGATTTTGATTCTTATCTTTATTTTATATCAAATAAAGCAAAGATTTTGCCACCAGTCTTACATTGACCCCTGGTCAATTAGCACAGATTATGATATTAAGGCTATTAGTAAATTGATCAGTGTCCCTGATTGCTCTGGAAAGAATGGGTAGATTATGTCTAGATTAGTAACCATATTGATCAGTTATGTCTAGATCATTAATAGTATTGATCAGAGGCCTCTTGCCATTAGATGCTCAGTGAGCAAATCTTGTTTAATGGCTGGCCTGGATTCTTCTTTAAATGACAGTCAATATGATGCGTCGCTCACAGTGAGCCCTTCTGTCTTTGTGTTGTTGTGAAGCATTGCTGAGGTTGAGAAGTCTTTTAGGGATGAGACAGTATTTTGTTGGTTCCCTCAGATCACCTGACTGTTTAGTTAAGGTGGCCTCAGCGAAGCTTCCCGTCAGGTAACGCCGGGGACATCTGGCTCAGGAAGGCATGTCAACCCAGGCCCTATCCCCAATGCAGCGAGGGCCACCGTCCCAAAACTGTACATGACCAGCCCTGAACCCCCAGGACCTGAAGTGATCAATCTGGGAGGAAATAAATTGGTCCAAAACCCTGCTTGTAGCTCATAAGCACTCAGAGCCGCCAAAGTGCTCACATAGCTCCTACATGAATCAAACTCTCGTGTGTTAAACATGTTGCATTTTGGAAACTTCCTTTGGTTTCTTGGGACAGTTATTGAGGAGCACCTGGATTTCTAACAAACAGGACCTAGAAACTTTTGAAGTGGTGTGAAGCTTCACCTACCAGGAAACTTGAAATGTAAGTTTGGTAAGTTTATCATTACAAAGGTTTTCCTTATTTATTTTATATAACCTTGAGACCAGCATGTCGTTCACTAATTACTCATGTGAACTTTGGAGGGGAACACTTTGCCGTGTCCATATATCCATTCATTATTAGATGTTTCTAATTGTCTGCATATGGAAACCCTTTACAGCAGGATTGTGATGAAGCAGACGTGCTCTGCAGGATGAGGGTTTCTGCCTGTAATCTTTAGCATTAAATCTTTAGTGGAATTTTACCTTCAGGATGTAGAACAGTCTGACTGCTGGTCCAGTTACATTGAACAATTGATTAAATAAGCAGTTCATTAAAGCATTAATGCATTTCACGACCTCTGACCCCAAGACAACTTCTTACCTTGAAAATGGATTTTGACAGTTTGTTTTTTAAAAGATGTAAAAAACATCTAAATATTGACTTCCTGTACCTCAGTTTGGAGGTCTTACTGGCAAAGCCAGATTGTTCATTGTGTTTCAATGTTGTTTTGTGGGTTAAAGTTCTTTATGAAATCCCTTTAAAGATTAAGCTTATGTGAGGCCTTCACCTCATCAAAAAGTTAAACTGGTATCAGGCTGTGTTGTGGAGAAGCTTTGCCTTACAAGCCCTTGCTAAAAACAGCTGGTACCTGCTGGTCAGTTTGGCTGTTACTTATCTTTCAGTGTCCTGGTTGTTTTCTTGGTTCACCTGAACCTTGTTTGTTAGTTGGATCCTGTCATATATTTTTCCATTGACTTTTATAGTTTCATTACTGTACCTTGTTTTTTAGACCTGTTGTTAAATGGATTTCAATTGTACTCCTAGAAGGGTTCAATGTCATTTGAATGGAAAATGTTTGTTTAGTAAGATGGAACTACTAAAATACAGACAGTGAAGCAGTTTTCTGTTTTGGTGGCCCAGCGAATGGTTTCTTACAAAGCTGTGCTGACTATAGGTCATTTAGGTACCAAAAAACCTTTTTATCTTACATGATGTTAAAAATATTATTTGTATTATATTTTTATATAATGCATTAGTGTTTTACTCATTTAATGCCTGTTTTCTCACACTTAACTTGGCACTGTTTATAGTTAGAAGGACTATTAGTTGTCTGTGTTTGTGATTTATGGTGGCGAGGCAGATATTTAGTCTTGTGTTCTTTGTGTATGTCTGACACAGTCAGTTCTTAGTGTTGAAGCTCTTCTTGTGTAGAATCAATACACTATGGCTTTGGGAGATTGTGAGGCTAAGATTTGTCAGATGTGTGTGGATGTCTTCAGTTTAGTTTAGTGTTCATGTGCATCATGTACGTCTTGCATCTGATGATGTGACACCCCAGTCTGTTCAACCTTCTGGATTTGTCCGGTGTCAGATTAGACAGGAACATACGCAGAAATCTTCCACCCAATTTGGCAGGGTGAGGGACAAATGGGGCGGGTGTTTTCTCCATATATAAGACCCCGTGTCCTCCAGACACTTTTCACGCAGTTGACTTCATGACTTGCCACGTATATCCTGATTATATTGGTAGTCTGATATCTGCACCTGAAATCTCAATGCAACTGCCACAATCGTTTTACCTTCACTCACAATATTTTTTGTTGTGCAACCTAACTAGCTGAACCCTTTTTTGTGACAATTTTTGTGTGGTTGTGCCTTTAAAAGTTTTTGTAATGAATTACTGCATGTCAGACATGTATGACATGGCCCACGGCATGAGCGGAGGGTACGCGGTCCAGCCTGGAGGTGAGTACTGCATGTACGGGGGTGAAGGGCCCAGTTTCACTCAGTGTGAGACACAAACGTTACACCATCACCCTCCCAGCATGGAGCAGACCTGGCCGCCCAGCCAGCCCTATGGGTGCCCTTTCGTTGGGGGAAACCCTGTGTTCAAGAGCGAGTTATGCAGCATGGAGGTCCCTCTCAGTCACTACCATCAACCTGACTACTACTCTGACGGCAGGCCGGACTTTTCTCAAATGCAGTGGATGCAAGCGGGACACAAGAAAGGTATCAGCAGAAACTGTACAGCAGAAACAGAGCTCTTGAAGAGCCAAAGATGTCATTGGAAGTTCTCCGTAGTTCTGTTGCGTGTCTTACTTGTACTGAGGGTCTTGGGTTGTGCTGTCCCACAGTTTTGAGAAGATTATGTGCATGTCGTCAGAATTGTGGCTGAAAAAACTGGTAGAAACATTCAGTTTTCCATTCTCAGTTATGAACATTTAGCTTTGTTCTCTGCTGTCCATGCCAACAGACCCACCAGCTGCTACACATTTGTGTGCCAGTTACAATTGTTAGTTATAAATTTGATGTGATGTTATATGATAAATCTGTGTGAGGGTAGTATATTAAAATGGACGAATTCAAGGTGAGCAATAAGAAAATTTAAGTGATGAATCTGTAGTGTTTAATTTAGTCCTTGTAAATGTTGTATAGTGTATTTTTCTGAGGGTGGTTGGAGTAGTTTGTTGTATTGATTGGTAGTCACACACACACAGCAACAGAAGGTCTGAGCTCATGGTTGATACCTCTGACCTACTCAAGATTTATTGATTCCATATTGATTCTGAGCTGCTGCCAGCTGCCTGCACTTGAAAACACTTTTAGAGTTTTTGTTATTATTGGTGTCTTGTTTAATTCAATACAATGAAGTCTTTGTATTAGTATGGAATAAAATATCATGGCGTCGTATTGTAGGACAGTATTTTAATGTCTGGCGTGGTATGTTTGGTAATGTTCTGCATTTGTCGTTGCAATCTTAATATTCATTAAAATTAAGATTTTAATTTAGCATATTTGAAAGATTTGGAGATTAAGTATGTGTGTGTGTGTGTGTGTGTTTGTTTTTAGGGTACATACCGAGTTACCTGGACAAGGATGAGCTGTGTGTTGTTTGTGGGGACAAAGCGACTGGCTATCATTACAGATGCATTACCTGCGAGGGCTGCAAAGTGAGTGTTTCACTCATTTCAACAACTTGTTCAGTTGTTGTTTGTAGCTCATCCTGTCTTTCAATGACTCTTGGAAGTGATTCTGTGTGCTGTATGTTTCACATCCTATTTAAAATATCACAACACTTCCCAAAGTGTCATTATTTAATGTTACTTAAATCAGATCTTGTGTTTGAAGGGTTTTTTCCGGCGCACAATCCAGAAGAACTTAAACCCAACGTATGCATGCAAGTACGAGGGGAAGTGCATCATCGACAAAGTCACTCGCAATCAGTGCCAGGAATGTCGCTTCAAGAAATGCATTGCTGTTGGCATGGCAACAGACTGTAAGTGTTCCCAAATTAAACACACTTGAGTACAGTTTGTTTTCATGTATGTAAGTACAGGTGCTATTAAAGTTTAATGTACTGGGGGAAAAAAACTCAAATTGTTACATTCTTATTCCAGAAATTCCGGAGCGATAAAGTTTTATTATTTCAAGTCGCGGTCAGCATGAAGTGACACATAACAGCTGTTACAATAATCTGAATTTACAACAGAACCATTTTTGTTGTGGTGGCAATAAATGCATTTGCATCAGTTATGCCTAAAAAGTCAGTAACGGTTTCTATAAAAGATTGGTGTGATTTTATGGATTTTAGGGATTAAGGTCATTATTTAAAGATGTTTGTCTTTATCTGTGTATATTTTGACATCAACAAATTGTACCATATGAGTGTATTGATTTGCTTAAAACATGTTTTACTGTTGTTTTATATATTAAATGTTAACTTATAGGTTTGGAGTAAATAAAAAAAGTGAACAGCTTCAGTTTTAACAAAAACTCCTGTGTAAATATTCCTGGAAAATGTGCCGCTGGGTCACGGGTTTAATTCCCAGTGAACACAATCAGTTAAATCGCATGACTGCACCATAAACATATATCTGTGACAGTATTATGTGTTTAAATGTTTATGCCAGCGAGTTACAGAATCATTTCATATAAATGAAGCATGAGGTCTTTAGTACTTTAATCAGAGATAATGAGTTCTGAGGGACCATTTCTCCAGAGGATTGTGCATTGACTTTAGTTGAATGAATGAATGTCCAGCTCTGTTACTGCTGTCCTCTGTGTCTGTTCATCAGTGGTGCTGGACGACAGCAAGCGTCTGGCTAAGCGGAAGCTGATTGAGGAGAATCGTGAGCGGCGGCGTCGTGAGGAGATGCAGAAGACGGTGTGGGAGCGGCCGGAGCCCACGCAGGAGGAATGGGATCTGATCCGTGTCGTCACAGAAGCCCACATGGCCACAAACGCACAGGGCAACCACTGGAAACAGAAACGCAAATTCCTGGTGAGGGATCTCTGGCCCTGATGACAAAGTGGCCGTGTTTCTATTGTTTAGGATGTCTCTTTATTTTGGGTGGAATTCTGTTCAATTTATTTCTCCTATCCCACCTCAATCCCAAACATTTTCCAAAAGTCCCCAGTCGTTCCCAACCATTCTCAATGTTCCCAGTGTTAATATGTTGATGTTTTTGTATCTTGTAGAGTGGGGAGTGTTAGATGGACCCTGGAGAGTTTCTACCACAAAGGCAGCAACACTAACTTTAACGGAAAACCTTTGTCCTTTTCTCAAGCTCTGTTTCCTAAATCAAAACTTCATAGTTTCATGTGTTTTTCTCTTCTGATCTTCTGTCTTTCTCTCTAACCAAGTTTTTAATTGTTGTATGATTGTTCTTTTGTCTTGTAATGTCATTGTCCTCTGCAGACTGAGGTCTGTTTTAGGACTCTAACACTGCTGTGGGTTCCCATGTGGAGTTTGGTTTCTTTAAAATATTTATAATCTGGTTTAGCACAATTAAGACATTAAGGCTGGGTTTTATTCAATATTAGCTATTACTGTTTAAACAAAAGCAAATTTAACGTTTTCAATCTTTCTTTGTCTCACTGTTTGTCAGTTAGGGTTAGGACAGATGTTTTGTAAATAAACCTCATGGTCTGTTTGGACAAAACCAAATCTCTGTTGAAACAAACGTATACAGCTGTATCAACCATCTCTGTTGATGCAATTGGGAAATGCTGTAATCCAAAGCATCTGCAGTGCAGTTAAGTGTTTATTTTATCAGTCCATGTGTTCCCTAAGAATCAAACCTGTGATGTAAGCAGGTGTTTGTAGGTCCCAGGGCTCCACCAGCTAAACTATAGGACCATCATTGAAATCCCTGAAGTACTTCTGCTCAGTCCTTAAACTCCACAGGGACTCCACTCAATTTCTCCTTTTATTTCTGTCTGTCTCTCTCACCTGTCCAGTTTAAACTTTTCTAGTTTTTTTTTAGTTGACTCGGGTTCTTCATTGAAACTTCACGATCCCTGTTGATTGCCCAACAGGTGGAGGAAGCAAAGCTACTTAATGAAATAACATGTAATTTATTCTGTACTTCTGACCAGAGTGCAGTGGGGGTAAAGGAGGCCAAGGTAAGAACCAGCAGAGCAAACACACTCATTCATGTATTCATCCAAACCAGCGCTCTCTCAAATTCTCAGCTGCTTCCATTTCTGTCACGTTTTTGTTTTGCGGATAAATGGACGCTTGAGGCATTTGTTTGGAGTGTCTGTGCAGCTCACTGCTCACTGTGTCAGAATGAAGGTGTACACAGAAGAGGAAAGCTTAAGATAACAAAGAATCATTTGACTAACGTCACAGAGGAACACGGCTGGATTGTGCTGTATTCAGTTTCCAGCCTATTTTAGACCCTCAATCTGGCTTGCTCTGTCTTTCACAACACATTTTTCTGGTCAGAAGGCACAAATCATTCTGAAAACATGCCAGTGTCAGTGGACAACCCCAGTCAATGAACTTCCCAGCAGAAGGAGATAGGAATAATCGCTTCTCTGCTCCGCTCTCATCTTCTTCTAGTACAAGTTTCCCAGCTTTCCTCTTTTCTCTCTGAAAACTGGGCTCCTATCTTGTTTCATTAATGTCTTGCTGTGTCTGGCCTTCTTTGTGCTATAGAGGGGAATGAGGATTTGCTGTGTCACACCTTCGTCTTTTTGAATGCCCTTTATTATTGATGTGTGTGTTACTGAGCACACTGTCCCTCCCCTTCCTGTCATTACAGCCGGAAGACATCGGTTCTGCACCCATCGTCAACGCTCCAGAGGGAAGCAAAGTGGACATAGAAGCCTTCAGTCAGTTTACAAAAATTATCACCCCTGCCATCACTCGTGTCGTGGACTTTGCCAAAAAGCTGCCTATGTTCTGTGAGGTGACAATAATTTACTTTTTTTCTCTTTTTCTCGATGGTTCACTGTAACAATAACTATATTAGCATCCACACCATTGGAGTAAATGCACCACACTGCAGTAAATGTGTGAGGTTTGCACGCTGCTGTAAATGTGTGAGGTTTGCATGCTGCTGTAAATGTGTGAGGTTTGCACGCTGCAGTAAATGTGAGGTTTGCACGCTGCAGTAAATATGAGGTTTGCACGCTGCTGTAAATGTGTGAGGTTTGCACGCTGTGGTAAATGTGTGAGGTTTGCATGCTGTGGTAAATGTGTGAGGTTTGCATGCAGCGGTAAATGTGTGAGGTTTGCATGCTGTGGTAAATGTGTGAGGTTTGCACGCTGCGGTGTGAAAGTGTAATATTTTGTGGTAATTTTATTATTATAGTTTTGACTGTAATGTGTGTTTGTTTAGCTGCCTTGTGAGGACCAGATCATCTTACTGAAGGGCTGCTGTATGGAGATCATGTCTCTGCGAGCGGCTGTGCGATATGATCCAGAGAGTGAGACTCTGACGCTGAATGGAGAGATGGCCGTCACACGGGGACAGCTCAAAAACGGAGGTCTGGGTGTGGTCTCAGATGCCATCTTTGATCTGGGAGTCTCACTGTCCTCCTTTAACCTGGATGATTCAGAGGTGGCGCTGCTGCAGGCTGTAATTCTGCTGTCCTCTGGTTTGTGTTCATCAGCCTTCATTTTCCAGACATGAACTACATTCTCACACACACATCGATCTCAGATGTTGCTCCATATTGCAGTTGGACCTTTGTCCAACTGCAATGGAGTGTATGTATTGGACAATTCCAGAAGCTTTCTCTTGTCACTTAAAGGTAGTTTATACAGTTTTGGAGAGGGCAGAAAGACAGATTATAGATTCCTTCCTTCCTTCAGAGCGCTTTTCAAAGCCACGCCTCCCCAACACACATGAACACACAAACACGTGAACACACAAACAAGTGAACACATGAACACACAAACGCGTGAACACATGAACACACAAACACGTGAACACACAAACAAGTGAACACATGAACACACAAACGCGTGAACACATGAACACACAAACACATGAACACACAAACGCGTGAACACATGAACACACAAACACATGAACACACAAACACGTGAACACACAAACAAGTGAACACATGAACACACAAACGCGTGAACACATGAACACACAAACAAGTGAACACATGAACACACAAACAAGTGAACACATCAACACACAAACAAGTGAACACATCAACACGTGAACACATGAACACACAAACAAGTGAACACATGAACACACAAACATGTGAACACATGAACACACAAACAAGTGAACACATGAACACACAAACATGTGAACACATGAACACACAAACAAGTGAACACATGAACACACAAACAAGTGAACACATGAACACGTGAACACATGAACACACAAACACGTGAACACATGAACACACAAACACGTGAACACATGAACACACAAACAAGTGAACACATGAACACACAAACACGTGAACACACAAACAAGTGAACACRTGAACACACAAACACGTGAACACATGAACACACAAACACGTGAACACATGAACACACAAACACGTGAACACATGAACACACAAACACGTGAACACATGAACACACAAACATAACCACCTTACTTTGTGATTGTCAGGATATGAAGAAACTTACAACCTGCATAACAAAAAATGTTTCAGAAAATAAAAATTTCCTTGCATTTTAGCAGTAATTTATTTTATTGTCCTTAACTAGCGCGCACAACCAACTCCTTTAAATGTTCAGCCGACCTCTTTCAGATAATTTGTGCACATCTTTAGATTGATTTATTTATGTTTGTAGATGTAAGAACATCTCACAGCAAGTGTTTAGGCTATAAAAAACATGAATCATAATCAATCAGCCACAGAATGGCTTAATCAGGTTTAAACACATTTATATGATCTATGTGTCACTGACATAATTAAAATATTAGTTCTGATTAATATTGTGATATACTCATCAGGACCATAAATGTCTTATGATGTAATAAAGGATGGTGTACTGTAATAGTTGAGATTGTGAAAAGATTTAGAGTTGATGCATCTATAAAAACCTGGTTTATACAGCTTGTGACATCCAGCAAGAGTCTTTTAAAAGCCAAGAGTCTTTTTAAAGGCCATTAGTCTGGCACAGCACCTCTCAATACTCCTTTCTGTTTCCATTTCTGCATGTTGACCATGTGTCCTCTTCCACCGACAGATCGTCCAGGTTTAACAAGCGTGGAACGCATCGAGCGCTGTCAGGAGGAGTTCCTCTTGGCCTTTGAACATTACATCAACTACCGTAAGCACAAGGTGGCACACTTCTGGCCCAAGCTGTTGATGAAGGTGACGGACCTGCGCATGATCGGCGCCTGCCACGCCAGCCGCTTCCTGCACATGAAGGTGGAATGTCCCACTGAGCTCTTTCCGCCCCTCTTCCTGGAAGTGTTCGAGGACTGATGGCCAATTAGGCCAAGCTGCTCCAGCCTCCACAAATCCGACCTCCTTCAAACCCTGTATCCATGTTTCTGGTCACGTGGTTCTGTTTTAGCACTACTGAGCATTCTTTCATTCCATAGTTTTAGAAGAAGCTGTCCGGCCTAGTTTGAACAGAACCATTCCTATTACAAAGCGGGTACATGTAAATAGAATTACAGATTTTAGATTTTTCTTTCACTCTTTCTTTTGTAAAAAAATCACCATTCTGTTACTCTGGTTTGTTTTCAATGTTAAATTGTTTAATTTGTGATCATAGTTGTTGATGCCGCTCAACTGAGATGTATGATCTATGCATTGGTATGTTTCACGTCACGTAGAATCAGTGCCATCAGGCCTCAGAAACAAACTGAATAGCACCACACTGCACAGGAGGAAAGCAATACTCCTCTTTACTTTCACTTTCCCTGTTTGTGGAAGGACTCAAAAGACTTTTAGTTTCTTTAGATTATGAAAGTGGGGGCACACAGTAACTCTTAGGTGTTAAATATAGCTCTGTTCTAAAACCCGGTGAGCCACCAGCTTGGACAGAATTTTTAAGGCATTACTGGTGCGGTCCCAACATGAAGCCTGCAGGAAAAAAATCTCAAACGAAATCTCATGAATGAAATTAAATATCTCTGTTGTTTATCTTGTGTCTCCTGCTACAAAAGCTCTGAGCAATGAAATGTCCTGTGAGAAGTGGGTCGTGGGCTTTCTGAGACACCTGCGTTTAGCCAGAGTTAAAGGCAGAACTGCAAATATCTGAGTAGACGTTCCCCCTCATTGTGAAAGTCATTGCATTGTTAGTTAAACTAGTGGAGTCAAACCTCTATGCCCTCAGAGTAAAACTGATGTTCCTATTAACTGCAGCTGAGATGTTACAGGGCCAACAGATTTTAGTAATAATCCAATCTGAGTTCTTGAGGACATGCACAGAGTCAGACTTAAAATACAAGCACAAAAAACTGCTTTGATTATTCAAAGATGATTTCCATAGACTTTAGCCCTTGAGCAAGATACCCTGATGGTGCCTTTGGCAGAAACACACCCTCCAGTGACTGTTTAGCACAAAATGCCTCTGTTAAGGTGCCAAAAAAGTTTCATGCAGTGGTCTTTCTCTGTTTAAACTTGTGTTAAGCTGCTCACAGAAAGTAAAGGTCATTTCTTGCTCTGCCCTCAGCTATGGTTTGATCTGCTGACCTGCCTGGCAGTCTTTCTGTCTCAGATTTAGAAGGAACTCTGTTTTTTTTTCATTTTTCTTCTGCCTGCTCGCTTTCACACATAGATTGTAGATAAGAGATAAGGCTTCTGCTTGAACTTGTTGGTGCTATGAGTTGTCCATTATACCTCTGTACAGTGCTGTCAGTTAAGCTCCCAGTGTTTGGGCAGGATTGACACAAAAACACGTTCTCACTCACACACGACGCTGAGGTCAGTAGCCCTGCATTCAGAGCATGTGACACGCATGGACGTCACCGGACATGATGTTGATTCAGCTGTTGTCATTTCTGTCCTAGTTCTCTTGTATTTCTGTACGTGTGCTGCAAAAGAGATTGAATCTCACATACCTCTAATGATTATCAGGAAGCGACAGAACTGGTTGTTGTTTTGTTCATTTTTAAAGGTAACACATATTCAGATTTTCAGCTCGACGCATCACGATAAATCAGTGTTTTGTTATAGTGATGCCTTTCATAAGCAATAGCATTGCTTTAGTGGTTATACATGTTTTGGATTCACGGCACATACAGCAGATATTAAACAGACTCAGTCAATGCACAGACAATCAGTGTGTTAGAGGAGAGAGAGAGATAATGGTTTAGAAATGTAGAGAGATAAAGACCACAGCCAGGGTCCAGAATTAACACTTAATTAATTAATAAACCTTGGCACTGCATACATTTTATAAACCCAGTACATAGAGTAAATGCCGATGCAAATACTTGCAGTAAATGCATATTGCAGCTCCGCACATCTATTATGCAAGACATCCTTTCATTACTCTAGCAGTACCAATCATATACTCCAGGGGGCAGTAGGTCTGGCTCCTGTTATGCTACCAAACGAAAATGTGAAACAAAATCATGATTTTAGACAGGTGGACCTTCACTACAAGACAGAGCGATTTATCTTATTTGATGCAGTGAATGATACAGTGACCAGCACTGTTTGTGAAGTAATAAGCAAACAATAAAAAAATCAAAAATTAAACTGGTGTGGCCAACAAATACTCATATAATTCTCATAACTGTTCATTTTGGACCCTAGCACAGCTTAGCAGATGACACACTGGAAGTCAAAACTGTTTTCTCTCCGAGAGCACAGGTGAAAAAACAGACGCACTACAGAATAAAGATATTTATCATGTAAAGGAAAGAGGTTGTATTTTTCTGCAGATATTTTTTTTAGATAATATAAGCACAATATGAACATTTTACAGTTTTTACATACGCAACATGGAAACGACTGTCTTCTCCAAATACCCTTTACCCAAATCCTGTTTTTTTAACAGTTTTGATTTTGTAGCGATCTCTCTCCAGTGTTTCATCATCTCAGATTTACTGCTCAAAGACAAATTATAAGACACAAATTCCAGCACGTCAGTTTTGGCCAAATTGGAAGCAGTGTTTGGGGGTATCAACATAAATGTAGGAACCCATATTCAAAGAGACACATTACATCACACTCATAGAAATACAGCTCAAGAGATAATTACGAGTCATTTTTCTGTTTGTGTATATTACTGTTAGTTAAAATTATGCTAGGAAAACATCCACAATGGCTGTTGGCATCAGTGAGTGAATGTAGATTGAATGTAAAAAAAATCAGTTACAAGCAAATGTATTTTACTTTTTCTCTGTTTTTTACCAAAATGAACGTATTGCACAAGCCTGCTGTGTGACAGTGGAGCCTGAACTGTCTGAATTAGTGATTTATTTGGGAAATCTGGAAGAGACATTGCACTAGCAGAAATCACGGATGTGGGGAAATGCATTGCACCTAAGGTGACCTGTGTTAAAGGAGAATAAAGATGGTTTTGAAATCCCTAACTTGTGTGTACTATATGTAAGATGTGAAATTTTTGTTTTAGTTTGTTGTGAATGAGTCATTAGTCTCTAGAAGATTAATACATATAATTTATTTAGAGGGATTGTCAAGTTTGCAATAAAACAAAAAAAAAAAGTTTAAAATGAAAACAGAAATATTTGGTTTCTCTTAAGGCACCGCATAATGAACAACAGCTGAGGTCACTCTGCTTAGACACTTGGGTAACCCATATGAACTGATATGATACAGCCGCTACAAATCCACTTTCTGAAGCAGAAGGCCACTCTAAACGAAGAACAATGTTATTGTCCTCTTAAACCAAAGTTCCCCAGAAAACAGATTTTAAAAAGAGTTTCAAATAACTTTGAAATACAAATAACTCCATGGTCAGCTTGAATGTTGACCATGGGGAGGGAATAAAGCTTTTGAAGCGGTTCATTGAACCTGCGTGAAGTTCCCCCACCCAACACAAAACTTCGGCTAAACGGTCTCATTCGTTTATGCTGCTTCAGTTTTTTAGATATTAAAAAAGTGTTTATAGGTCATTCTGAGGTCACGCAGCCCCCCACATGCTCAAAATATACCCCACAGTCTCGTTC
>JBAJNP010008405.1:0-2500 GCA_036877545.1 Yasuhikotakia modesta
TTTTTACTTTATAGAGAAAATATGACAGTGTGTGTGTGTGAACATTATAAGGATATATTGTAAGACTAGAAGAATTCAGAATTCTGTCAAAGTGTGTATGTGTCTCCCCTGATGAAAACTTGATAGCTTTATTTAAAAATCAATTTTAATTTTGTAATTTTGTAAATAAATAAACATGAAAGAAACAGAGGAAGAGATAAATTATACGTTCATATTTCATATTCATTGCTACTGTAGCTTGCTTTTATTCTATTTTATTATTAATTAATATTATTATAATAACGTAACGTTATGTATCATTACTTAATGACAAAACACTTTACAAACTTCACAAACCTTTCAAAATATAATATTACAACTGTAAAAAACAAATAGGGAGTGTTTAGTTGTTGATAGATAGATGTTGCTGTCATTTTCTTACCCACTGATGTCATCTACATGCACATTCTTAGCAAGTATATCTCCATCACTCCCGTATCCGGTCATGTCCACCTCCGGCCCTGCCTCCAAGACCCCGCCCTTTTCCCCCGGCTCCGATCCTCTCACCCCTGAGGGAGCTGCTCGCCTCGGGGGAGCAGTGTACAGCATCCTTGAGGGATCACCATAGCGACCAGTGGTGCCAGCAGTAGCTCTGGGTGAGGCATAACTAGGGGCGTCACCAGCCTGCAGACGGGGGGTTGACGATTGGCCGAGACGCCAAGCCATGGGAGAGGAGCGACTTGAGAGGGCGGGGAGGCCACGCCCATTAACTTCTGTAGTTACTGTGGTGTCAAATGTTGTCTCCAGGGTGCTAGAAAAGGAAAAATAGGGAATAACAATGAATGGGAAACAGGATTAGTTTAAACATTTGGGGACTGTACAGGGATTTGAGGAATTAGATCAATATCCTGCTTCTAAAACTGCTGACTTTATTTGAAAAACATGAATATCCAACACCTGTGCCAAGGTGAACAGTTTACTTCACTGTTTGAGAAGTGGCTTGTAAATGCCCTGCAATGCAGCAATCTTTCTAAAGGAAAGTTTAGACTGAAAAATATTCACTTCCTGTCTCACACAGACCAGCTTTCTTCCCGAATTACGCTGCATATTAAACATATAAAATGCGGGTTACAATATATTGGTTAATTTCAAACATATCAAGGAACAGATCATCACAAATGAGAATTCTGAGAGACTGTTTTGTCTCACACACAAAGCCAAGTCAACATTTACTGAAAAACATTCTTCCCATCTTATTTGCAGTTTTGCATATTTCATTATATCATAGTCGGTTGATAAAATGATGGCAGGTTTTTCATTTTTGGGTGAACGACGTCTTTTATTTTTCTCCCCATCCACACACGATGTCTTCATATTCCTCCAACAGATGTTTCTTATGTCTACATTAGACAGCACCTCTCCTCACAGCAGGGCATCTGTCTGTAGGTTTGAAGCATTCGGTGTGGTGTGAAGAACCCAACCGAAGCAGAAAAATTGCCAATGTCGGCGTGTGTGATTGCCGCTCTTTATAAAACACAAGCTATACTGATGGTGTCATGTCTGATCCACTTCAGCGACCACAAGCCTGTTAGAGAGTCTGCGCTCTGACCTTTACATGAAGTGCTACAGCAATGTCTTGTGTGATTGGACGTGTGTTTGTACGTATTAATGTGAGTGCCTTCAGATGTCAAACGCTTGTTGATGTGTGAACGCATTTGACGCTAGCTGAGAAAACAGGCTCAGATACAGATGCCTGCACTGACACACCCAACGCACACTAGAAAGATTACCATGCTTGCAACAGCGCTCTCTAGTGGAGAAGCAGTTACATAACAGTATACATAACACACACATACACACACACACACACACACAAAAGAGGGTCACAGATAAGTTTTGTATGTGTGTGTGTGGATGTTTTTATACAATACACCAGAGAATTGTGACTCAGCAGCAATATAGAAAGGAAAACAAGTTGGTGATGGTCACAAATTGTTGTTCACTCACTTCCTGACAGACATCCACACTTCAGCAGCAACAGTGAACGATGCAGCAGTGGTTTATTAGGTTGGTTCCAGTGTGCAGGCAAAGGAAAGATAAAAACTGACTGGGCAACATCTACTCACAAACAGCAAACAAAAGCATTTGGGTTTGACTGGGCGGTCCTGACAGAACTGTTGGCAATTTCCTTCCCCACATCTGTAGATTTTATGCTAGCATATGCTAGCAGAGATAAAACTGTGGAACTGTATTGGTCTGATATCGTCAGTTCTGTTGGTGTGCAGTTGTGAGTGTAGTAAGGGAGGGGTATCCGAAAAACTGCATTTCTTTGCCAAGGGTGTTACACAAAGAACATGGACCAATCAACCCTTTCTCTCTATTTCTAACAGTATCGGTTTGGGTTCAGTTATATTTGTTCCTCATTCATCATTGGATACAGCCAAATATCAGCAGGTTGTGTTGTCAAATCGAACTCATAAAGTCTCTGATCTGATCTCCTGCATTTAGTTTCCTCTGTGAT
>JBAJNP010008405.1:7500-20334 GCA_036877545.1 Yasuhikotakia modesta
TAGAAAATAAAAAATACACATTGTACATTTTACCCCTGAAAAAAAACACGTTGTGCTTGCCTGTTCAAAACTTGTTACTGTGATGATATGTTTTTAGGTGGTTGCCAGGGTGTTGCTGGGGTAATGTGGGTGGTTGCTAAGGTTCTCCTGGTGATTGTTACTCACTGACACAAATGAATAGATCCTGTGTCTCTTTGACCTTTAGCTCTCGAGGTGTGAGGTCCCAAATTTAAGGATTTTGGCATCCATTTTATAAACTAAAAATGGCTGTTGAAAAAACACCTCAATATAAAAACTCAATTTATCAGTAACTATAACTCAAAGTTATACTCTTCAGATTGTGGGTGAATTGCTGTCAGAAAGAATGAGGTACATACAGCCCCATGGTCTGCGTTTTCCACGGCACAGGCTGAAAATAAAAGCATGGATCACATGGACGGTAAATTGAGCTATTGATCAGCGCACCAGACAGCATGGCAACACTTCCATAGCCAGCAGGTGAATCTGGCTTTTAAATGTTCTCCTATCCACAACTAGAGAACCATACTTCACCCAAACACCCTCCAGAGATGCAGTTACCTGTCTGACTCCAAATGCACTAATACAAATACAAAGCTTATACAAAGCTAGCAACTTAGCATCAGAGACCACAATGTTACGGCTAAGCGTTAGTACTAAATATCTGATTTGTATTTGCATGTGGCAAAGCACTTACTGCGAGTCTGAGGGTTCAAAACCTGCTCCAGGTCTCCCAGCATTGTTAATATAACCTCTTTATCTAGCTGTGCCTGTTCCTCTCGGGCACTCTCGAGTTCTTCCGCCCAGTCTCCTCCTGTGCTAGTCGGTTCTGTCTGTGGGTTCTCATGTGACTCCCTACTGCCGTCCACCTTACCCACCACCTCTGGCCGCTGGTGCCGGTGAACCGGAGCCTTTCGGCTGGATTTATGGCCCCAGGGAACGGGAATTAGGGATTGCTCAGATTGAGAGAGCATTTTGGTGAGGGACAGCGATAAGGACTGTGCTCGAGTACTGCTGTCAGGATGTCTGCGGGAACTGCCTCTGCCATGTCGGGGCAAAGGTGATGAAGATGATGATGATGCTGCCCCTGAAGTTGACGAAGGTTGGCATGGTGGGTCATCTAGCTCAAAGGCATAAACCCGTTGCTCCCCATCACTAAGTAGCACCAGGTTGCCAAGGGAACGCTGCTTGCGGAGATTTAGGTTGTCCACAGGCTGTGGGGCTTTGCAAGGTGGACTGCCACCCTGGAAGACAGAAAACTCGACCCCTCGCTTCATGTTATCCGATGTTCTCGATAATCCCTTGTCACACTTTTTCCCTCCAGATCCAGATAAAGTTTTGACTGCCTTGCGATTCTCCTCACATGACATGTCAGAAATTTGAAAATCTGCAGCCTCAGGTGGCGGCTGGCACTCACATGGACGCCCAGACGTCGATCGCCTCAGCACTCCTCCCTGCCAAACTGCCCCTTACACCAGGGCGCTTCAGAAATCATCCTGCCCACACGCATGCATGCGCGGTGCAGCCAGTAACCAGCACACAGGTGCATGCGCTGAGATCATACTCTTCCTCTTTCTCTCTTCTACCGCTTTTCTCCAATGCAGCACAGAGACTCGCAGAGAGAATCAGCACCACATTACAGTTATACTAAAACACGCATCCTTCACTGCATTGCCTCTCTCATCCTGTTTCTCTTTCAGCGACCGATGACTCTTAACACACTGTATTAATTACAGGCTGGAGTGAGCGCGAGTGTTTGCTCCGAGGGACGGCAGAAGAGAGACGGAGAGAGTGTGTGCGCTTGGAGATGTGTGCTCAGGGTCCGCCTGCTGCTTTCAACACGCCGAACGCTGTTTTATTCTCTTTATCCGTCTCTTCTCTCTGTTCTTGCTCTCTCTCTCTCTCCTTCGCTGCAGTGATAGCTGATTTCCTGTTGCTGTTGGCACACACCTTCACAGCAACACAGGTATGTGTGTGTGTCGTGGGAATAGCTAAGACAAAACTGTAGCTTAAAAGCTCTGACTCTCTCCACCTTCACAACTAAACAAATTCTAAACAAATGCTGCATTGTTGTGGAGTATATTAAAGTATAAATATTGAATATGAAAGCATAATTTAATTGCATGAATATGAATAATAAATAATAAAACCCAATCAGCCTGACATAGAGAAACAGAACAGGTGCATGTCGACATGTTTTTGAGTTTCTCTTGAGTGAATAAACTGAAATGACCTTTATATGTGTGGAAACCATGACTGGGGATTGAAACAATTGCTCTGATATTTTTTAAAAATATGTAAGTGCCTTACATGTTTAGACAGTTAGTGCCATAGAATAAGACAGAATATATGAAGTGTAATCAATAATTTAATCATTATTTATTTCATTTTGGCAAATCCTAAATCACCAAATACATCTACAATCAAAAACCTGCAGCAAATGTTTGCCTGTGACTCACAAATTTATTGCTGCCTCAACATCCCTTTGCAAACAGCAATATGATCACCTCAAATGACCACAGCATGGGTTCATTGACGGCAAACGCTGACCGCTGCGGTTGTGTCAGCAGTTTGCTCATTTTAATACAATATTTCAGATATTTCAGGCACTTATCTCATATCTTGTAGACAGGTTTTGGTTTTTAAGGTAGGTGAGCTTGTTTTAGGCTTGTTTAGGCTGGTATCACACACTGCATTATCCGAGGGATCGTACAACAGTAAAATAAAAAAAAATGCAAACAGGAAATGCGTAAATAAACCAGAATACAGAATTGCTGATTGTCATCATAGACAACATTCTCAGAACAATGGCTGATGTTAAATATAGGTTCATTACATGTCTCTTAGAGACATTCCTGCTAAAGCCTTCCTGTTAGCTCAACTGATAGAGCATTGCGTTAACACCGCAAAGGTTGTGGGTTTGATCCCAGGGGAAGGCAAGTCCTGAAAAAAATATGTGTACCTTGAATTCACTGTAAGTTGCTTTGGAATAAAAGCGTCTGTCAAATGCATAAATGTAATGTTATTCCAAGTTGCTAGTATTCATAGAACTTCAAACCAGATTGTTACTTAATCAAAACCTTAGTGAAATGTTTTTTCTTTAAAACAAATTTGTTAGCTGTTAGCTGGGATATTCCAACCTCAAATTCCAGCAATTGCAGTATGCACTAGGTATAATGCTGCAATCGGCACCATTTGCATTTATTTTTCTGAGCTGACTGTCGGCTGGCTGTTAAGATATGTGAACGATTGGCGTTTTCCAAGCCCTGGGCTCCAATCTTTAGTTATCAGCTGTCACATCACAGTCACACATGCAAAGTAACACACAAGCGCGAGTAAACAACACTTTCTGCTGACTGGCCTTTCAAAAAAGCTGCCCTTTGTCCACCTGTCATTTCTGACCTTTTCATACTGTGATAGCAACATGGGACAAGAGGCCTACAGAACAAATGAATGCCTTGTTCTGTTTCGTGTGTGTGTGTGCAACGCTCTCATAGGTCAGACAGTGTGAAGGGGGCACATGGGGTGAAATGTGTCCTACCTGAGATTTCCTCCAGGCACTGTTTGGCAGTCTTGCTGTAGACCAGATCTTTTGTGGGACTGAGACACGGTTCAGGGGAGACCACGGTGGTGCAGTCATTTTCTGAATACGTCCTGAATCAAGAAAAACACTTTTAAAATTACGTATGCCTTGGCTGTAAAATACAGAACTTTAATCTGATTGGTCAGTCATGGAAATCAACAAATTCAGCAGTTTCAAGCTCTAGCGAAGGGACTGCAGCTTATATAAGCTTATGGTGATTGGCAGGACTGAATGCTTAGGCTCCTCCTATGCCTGTGTTTAGAACTTATAAAACATTTTATTCAGTCCTAATATTTAAGATAATAATATTTACATTTTAAGGAAGTTAAATGTATATTTACCTAAATTATATGGCTCTGTTACATACTTTAAGGATAGTGTCACATTTATTCACATTTTCACTTTGACTACACCATTGTGTTGTGAACTTTCTATAGTAAACATACTGTGAAAAAATTTGAAGATTAATTTCTGTTACTATGCATTAAACTAACTAACACTCCTACATTACAAGATATACAAAAACATGACATGATTTTTTAATCTTAGTGAAACATTTACCATCAGAAGTCTATATACTGACATACATATATGAACCCAAAAAAGCCATTTTCAGTTCCGCTTTATCTGCTAGATGTGTCATAAGGTTTTGGACACTGTTTGTGGTTTTGAGAAAACATACTTGTATTGTTGACCTTTTCAAAATTCTGTTTACTCCCAAAAATGAAAACTATCAATATTTACTCACCATCATGTTGCCCCGAATCTGTAGTTTGAAAAATCTAACTAACAAACAAAGTTGCAATGACCAAAGATATTTCAGATATAATATGGTGCAAATATTTATTTTGGGTGAACTTTTCCTTTTGAGGTTCAGTTATGCCCAGGTATGTCAGGCAGAGGTAATTTGGTAAAAGATCTTTATTCTAGCAGGACTAAAAATGCTTGTGTTTGAAAACACACACTCATTCAACAACAATACCCCCTTTTTCAACAGCCTCATCGTCACTTTTCACACCAGTCTTTGTTTTTCATAGAACTATTAACAATCGCCTGCTGTGTCTTTGTCAAGCTCAAATGAGTCAAATTTCCCGTCCTCTGCTTGTCAATCTCTTATTATCCTTTTCACTTCTTTTAAATACTTGTTTCTTACTTTCTTGTTTACCACGCAAATCTATTCACCATCATTAGTCATTGTTAGTGACATCATCACCCTCACAGCGAGAACTGAGGCAGGCCACGCCCCTCAAATGAGGCATTTACAGTCTGGCTCTGCAGTTCCCCCTCAGACTATTAATATTATGGTGATGAGACATTATCCTGCTTCGTTTTTCCACAATGTACACAACATGGGTGAAGCACAGATGAACAGTGGGCGTGTTTGTGGATTCAAAAGCTGACTTGATGAACTTTATATTTACTTATTTGATAAACTTTTTAAAGCTCAAAATACTTACATTTGTCTCTCATTATTGTTGCTAAATTGTAAATGGTTCTCATTATACACAAATACTACTTATCATTATGCTATCATTATATCAGTATATTGATGTGCTGCAAGGTAAACAAAAGTGTGTCCTCATAAACCCAATGGCTTAAATACATATTCATTTGTTATAATAAATTTATAATTTTAATTAAAAACATGTTTTAAAATGGGTGATTTGCACTAAATAATTTAGAAAAACAGCCAATAAGAGTGTGAGATAGAGGAAAACTCCATCTCTATGGATTTTTAGCAACAAGACAACATTTTGTGGATGTATTTTTGTCTGTCGTTTGAGGAAAATTACAGAGATTGGCATAATGATAAGTAGTTCACAACATGAAACAGAACCAAGAAACTGTCAGACTCTTGCCTGTCCAATCAACCGGGTGCATGACGTGGGTGTAAGAACAAAGTACTGACCACAATGAAAGCATACATGGAATTAATTGCTTTGCTGGAGACTGGGATGGGCATGTATTTAAAATACTTGTTTTAAAAGCCTCTGGAAAAATGTCTCTGAAAAAAAAATTGTTTACATTTGAGTTTGGTAGTATTTTTAAAATAAGTTTTCTCTACAGTTTTTATTTAGTATTTATTTACCTGGGGAAAATTTGTATTTGTATTTTAAATACATTTTCATGTACTTATGCCCATCTCTGGCTGGAGATACAGTGGTTTTATATAGTCTGACTGAATATATATATATAAGACTGAACGTGACAACAGTACAAATAATTATTCATTAAAGGGACAGTTCAGCCACAAATGACCATGGTTTTACTACAGTCAAAGTGTAGTTACCATATTGACATAACTATTCTCTTTAAACAGCCACAGTTTTCCATTATAGGTAAACTGTGGTTAACTACAGTAAAGGCGTTTTGTTTTGAGACTGGAAATTTCAGCTTTACAGATTCACCATTAATTTTCATTGCATTTCCCCCTTTTGTTTTCCATGCAGATAAAAGTAATATGGGTTTGGAAAAACATATGAGTAAATAATAAAATGTTCATTTTTTAACTAACCTTTAAAAGCCACCCCTTTCCATAACCTGTCCTAGCAACCGTCTTTAAAAATATGCAAAACAATTTCTTTGTAAACACTTTAACTGTATTATATAAGCTTTTGTTTGTAAATCACTCACCGATACATAAAGGGGGCGACTGTTGCGGTGTTGGGATGGTTGTGCTGCTGCTGTTGGGGTAGTTGTACTACCCCATTACCACCCAGGGCTGCACCTCCACCCTGCCCATGAGAAGCAGTTGACCCAGAAAGTGCTGAAGTGCTTGTTGACGACACCATACTGGTCTTACGATTTTCCAGTCCTCCCAACGATCTCTGCATATACATAGACTGACCACTTTTGCTAAGTTTGGTTTTCTCACCACCCATTGTGGGAACAGTAACAGTAACTGCAGGTACACTTGGCTGTGTTCCTGCAGACTTGGTAGTTGCAACTGGAGCCTTCAAGCCAGGCTTGGGGATACTGCTAGAAGCAGGCATAACACTTTCTTTCTTCACTGAGGGTGTAGAAGGTTTGTTTCCTTTTGGAATGAGGCTGGCGATTTTGGAGGTCTTTTTCGTAGGCTCCACCATCACTGGCTCCTCTTTGGGTGGAGTGCTAGCTTTGCTTGTTTTCTTGTTTTTGTCGTCTTTGGGCTGCGGAAGAGACTTATTGTTGTGGTTCTTGCAGTTGTTGGCGGAGGCTACATTCTTGTTTTGGGGTGCAAAGGAGGGTGCAGAGGTCTTCCCCTGCTGTTTTGAGATCCCAAATGGTGGCGTAGAAGTGCAGGTACCCTCATCCCCACACTCCGACAGGTCGTCCTCCTCCTGTAGAGCCATGTCAGCCACCGAAGGCGAGGTTCTGGACGTGGAGCGAGGGTTGAGCAGGCGGAACTTCTCAAGCATGGAGCGTTGGTTGCCAGGGGCTGACTTGGAGGCATCTGTGATGGGGGATCGGAGGCGATCAGACGAGGAGGGAGGGGTCGGGGAGGCCGTTGGGCTGGGAGGTTTGGTGGCCAACATGGATGAGGTGGCACTATGCTTCATGTTCATGGACTTGCTCCGCCAGTTTTTTCCAGCAGTGGGTGAGGGTATTGCAGAGGCCAGCTGCTGCCCGCTGGTGCTGGAAGGCACTGAGCCACTGCCATTCATACTGCCTTGCAAAGGGATGCCTTTCACTGACTCTGTGCAATAGAAACAGACACAGCAGACACATCTGTTAGACTAATACAACAACACCCTAGAAGCAACAACAAGTATTAATTTGGCTAAGAGGAAAAGCTGTATAACTGGAGTAACCATCAAGAATTGACACATGACGAAAGCGACTACAAGACGGGAAGGTATCCCATAAAAAAAAAGATTGGATTCCCTCCAAATATTTACTCTGCAATTTCACTGCAAAGCAAAATTCCAAGCAATGCTAAGATGCACTCAGGCAGAAAATTGGCTCCAAATTTGATTTTGTGGGATTAAACATTTGATGCTCTGGTGTAGACACACACCCTGCCTTTTGTGAATGTAGTGATGTTGCAGAGGACAAATGAGATAAATGTGAATCATGTTGTAAATGATTTAGTCACGTATATGTATATATCAAGCCATTCATATCACAGTACATATTTTTATTGTGTGTAAAGCTGCTTTAAAATGATGCAACAATGTAAACAATAACTACAAAATGAAAACCAAATTAAACTGGACTGTAATAATAATAATATTTTATTTTGTATCCAAGAATATTGGAAGACCAAACCTTTGTATTCTTGAAGTACCATGTAAATACCATAATTTATTAATAAAAAATTATAATAATAACAATAATAATAATATGATACCATGGTTTATAAAACCAAAATACCATAGTACCATTTTCTGCAACATTGCTTTACATTACTAGCAAAAATAAAATCTTTGGGAAGAACAGTATTTGATACATAAATCACATACTGTACATCAGACATTCATAAAAGACTATTGATTTACTGAAATGTAGAAGAAAAACCTCTTAAATCTCGCAGTGACTTAGTTTGTCTTTGACTTTAATTTGCAGGCAAACATATGAAAGTCTTTCTGAAGAGCACAAAGGAAGATGGAACTTCATTTAGCTCCATTGAAGAACTGAGGCTCTGATTGGACTGCCAGTGAGTATTATGTAGCTCAGGCTTCAGTGCACGTGTCAGCTAAATTAATCCTGTCTTTGGAGATAACAGCATGCTAAGTAACGGGCAAATGCAGACATGCTAACCAATAAACTGCGGTTACCACGGCTACTTGTCCTTTTTCCCTCACCACTTCATCACCTCATTTCACTTCATAGTCAGAGAAATCTGTTAAAATTACACGAACAATTCAAAACAAAAACATTAGCAGGTGAAGGTGATGTTATGTGACAAAATATGCTGGACAAGATTTCCAATTTTAGTCTATTTTTTTCTTTTCACTTCTCTGCACATTTCTGATATCTCTTCATTGGCCTCACCACAGATGTTACAAGGGTTATTTTGAAGTTCCTCAGAAATTCTGCAGTACATAGCACTAAACAGAACTGATCTTCTACCAAGTCATCCAGGGACTGTACACTGTTCCTTTTAAAAGCGTCCTGGACTGAGGTAACGTTAGCAAACATGCTGACTCATTGCTAAGGTGCCAGTGTGAATGGTGAAATTAGAGGTGTTATACAAGACTACATAAAAATGCAAGTGTTTGTGCCCACTGTCTTGGCAATAAGTTCACATAGTGGGAGATTTGCCTCTGCAAAAAGACTATCTGTAGAAACGCGTAGGTGATGGTATTACTGGGTGAAAGATTATATTAGTTAAACCACCTGTAAAATATTACAGTACACATAAGTTCTGTATGAGCTGGGAGCTGTCTTATAAGTTAGCATAGTAGCCATCATGAAATGTCATAAAATTAGAGCACTACATACACGTATGACGTATGACGTAGGGAGCTGTCTTATAAGTTAGCATAGTAGCCATCATAAAATGTCATAAAATTAGTGCACTACATACACTAGACAGCATCTCTGTATGTCAAACCTTATGTGAATCACTTGAAGACTCACTCACTTGATATTAGCATGTTTCTATGTTATAGAAACAATACTTATACGCTTACTGTAATAAGCATAGCTAACAGCACAGACAGAATATTAAGTAATATTTTATTTGCTTAAAATTTTTTAATGAAAAAATTCAGTACTAAAAGGATTATATTTGTATTCAACATGTCTTGCAACGTACCAAGTAGCAAAGCAATGCCTTCTTTACAAAGGATATTATTTTACAAGGGTGGCAGGTTTAAAAACGGCCAAGCCAGTTTTAAGCTGGTTAGCTACTAGCTTAAAGAAGCTAGTAGCTGTTTTTTAAACAATAAAATAAGGCAACATCATATGTTTGAGCACACATTTAATTCTCTGAAATGCAGTCTAGATAGGCAGCTTTCTGGGATTCAGAAAATAGCTACAGAGTTTCCCCTACCAGCCCCTCCCCTCATTTCTCAAAAAATGAAGACAAAATGAGAAAAGGGAACAAAAATAGCAGACAGCATAGTTTGCTTTTCTCATCTGCAGAGGTATTGAGTCAATAGGACTATAAATTAAGGTTTGGGATAATATTAAACCCAATGGAAAAGGGCAGGCACAGGTTTGCATTGCCTATTAGCACCCCCTAATATATCAAAGCTCTGTCTGCCAAGCAAGACCCCCTGTCTGGTTTTATTCGTCCCACCCTGCCACCACCGAAACCGTTGTCTGAGAACCAGCATCTACGCTACTGTTAAACAGGGACCAGTAAAAACCAGCACAAATCTTACTGGGCTGCACGGCCAAAACAAACAGTCTGTGAAGGAAATCATTCGGTTGCAAGGGGTCATGCTTATTATTTGAACCCGACTTCGATCAGCACAGTCTAGCACAGATTCATGAAGTAAGTAGATATTTACACACAGGTGGTTAAACTCTGCTTGAATAATGGTGCGACTTTGACAGGAATTACATGTAAAGTCTGAACAGACCGGTTTTGTGAAGAAAGATGGTGAGAGCAGATATCAGATCACCTTCTCAGATGTGGACATCACAGCACAGATAATGTTATGGAACACAAGGTTATACTTCTATATAAGCATGTATGACTGTTTTTTACAGATGTATTCACGTTAACATACGATAATGATAAATGCTTTATACACAATGGCATCTACCTACACGCATCTATCGCATTTAAAAACCCTGGTGTTCCCTTGAAGAGTGGCTCCATCTAGTGGATAACAACATTATCTGTTAGACGTCCATTTGCATTTAAAAACAGAAGCAAAGGGTTGCCATGGTGAAATCTTAGTGAAATTTTATTGGTTCATTGATATAGTTGGTTTTAATATTACAATAATAAAAGTAGCTCACCTCTGTCATTGCCACTAGCAAACTGGAGGGGCTTGTTTTTGTCAATGCTGTTGAAACTCTGGCTCCTTCGGTTCAGGTTTGAGGAAGCTTGAGGTTTAATACTGCCTGCAGCGGGGACTCTAGAGGGGCCCGGTAACCTTAAACAAACACACAGTTTGGGCTGAACATTATTAAACAAACACTTTACTTAGCTATCTAAATGAGGTCACACACACACACAACAGTGAAACATAGTGACACACACACACACACAACAGTGAAACATAGTGACACACACATGCATACACACACACACACACACACACACACACACACAAAAGTGAAACCTACAAACTACTAAATGCACCCTATTAAAAAAATACAAATTTGGCTAATATAATTTTAAATACTGTAGCTTCAACATGTTATCAAAATAAACCGCTATATTCTTTTAAAGAAACTACTTTTTTTCCTAAGCTACTTTACAAGTCATGTACCTCAGAACCCGTGTGCATGTTTGTGTTTTGCTGTAGATTTCTGTGCACTGCCACCGCAATTATTGATGATTTACACCTGCAGTAAAGCTTGTAATTACTCGCCAGTGCTGGTTTTTAATGAGACAACATGACCCAGTGACACACCAGTTTAATGGCATCTCATAAACATGCCACATAGGAGAACTGTAGGACTTTGACATTGGTCAACATTTACCAAACTGGTTTACCCTGTTAAACACATTACGACAACAAGCATACGATTTTAACAACCCAACCAAGCAGTAATTAATACTTATTAGTTGTAGGTTAATTATCACCATCATTTTAAGTTCTCTGTAATGACTCCATATGCTTTGAAAATAAAACACATCTAGGCCAAATAGTTTTGGTGACGGATTGCGGATTGATGACGTAGATGATTCGTGAACGTCTCATCAAGTTCCTAATGGCGACGCTTTATCACCCATTATTTTCCATAATACGTTTCTTCCTCTCTCCATTAACCTGTCTCACAGACCACATCACCAGCTATGAGGATATCAAGGGCTGAAGGTGTTTCTGATAAGGCGTATCGGATGCTGGGCCTCAACCAGGACATTTCGGGGAAAGTGGGGTGGACATGTGTGTCGGGAATAGAGGACAGAGTCGGAGCAACATGGATTTAGATGGCAGGCCAACGAAAGATCATTCGCCACAGAGAACGTATGTGTAGATTTCCACAAACCCAAATTACATACCTGTCAACCTTTTTTTGAACGTCTTTTAACTGCGCCTTTAAATGTTTCTTGTGAAGTCTTGTAAAGTCTTGTGACAAAAACACAAATTTGTTTGTAGAATATAAACATTTGTGATTGAAGGCTGAGTGGGTATTTGAAGTTAAAATAGCAGACAAAATTAGTAGCTGTATATGTGTGTATGTGAAGGACAATACTGTGTTTTAATTACACACAAGTAATGACTGGACCTTAACTGTGATGGTCGGACTGTGATAATAAGACAGGAACTACGCTCAGATAAAACTGTGAGGGTCTGACAGGTCTCCACTGTGAAACATCCCCCCGACAGAATCACTGAATTTTAATAACGCATCACCACCACATCCACCCCATGCAATCTGTGTCCTGTGTACTTTAAAGTACTTTTGAGGCAGATAATATCGCTTCAAATTCTGTCTATTAAAATTTAGAGCAGGATGTTGAAGGATCAAACGGCACTAAACTGAGGTGGATTGTAATATTAGCTTACTAGCTGAATTAGTCTGAACCAAGCTAATTTTTTGGCCTAATTAATGCATCATTATCCATCTTACTTTGCTTTATTCTTCTAACATTATAATGAATTATTATTTTTTATTACAACACAATCTTAAAATCTGTGTGTCCGTGTATGTGTGTGTGTGTGCGTGTAAAACAGATCAAACAAACTGGCGGTGACTGCAACTTTTTCTTATTAAAAAACAGCTGATGATTTGAAAGAAAGCAACTGTTGACAAAGCAATGTGGGTGTGTCCAGGGATGCAATGTGGGTGTGTCCAGTGATCCAATGTAGTTTACAGAAAGAACAGCTACATGCTGCAGCAACTACCAATGGGAGTGGCCAATCCTGTGTGATACTGCAATTTAATATAGGTATCATAGCTAATGTTGCTCTTAGCTATACTACATACATTAATGTAACAGCACTGGATTCTTTACATGACTGATAATTGTTGTGGAAAAATATTATTCTGGAAAGAGAAACTCAATAATAATTGTCTTTGTATTATTTTATTGCTTGCGAGGGAGATCAGTGCTCAATTGATAAATGTAAAGATCTCAAAGAACAAAGGATAATCAAACTCTTATATATGACCCTGAGGGT
>JBAJNP010008406.1:0-20333 GCA_036877545.1 Yasuhikotakia modesta
AGACTAACAGGGACCAATAAATTGGTTTTCCCTTCATCATATTGTAAGTAAATAACACATTTTAATACAACACTCTTTCATTCAAAAACATAAGTTTATTCTTAGTGTTGCAGTGCTGAGAATAAACTTCTCCACAATATCTCAGTGCCATGAAGAATCAGTGTACAGAGGTCAAGTGTTCATTCAGACCTCAGAAGAGCATTTTTCTGAGATCAAGGTCAGTCATGATGTATTGTTTCCTGTCATTTCACATTTCTGCTTGTAGAAAAAAACACCCTTTTGCGCTAATCTGCTAGCTTTAGAATTCCAGCTGAAAATTGTTTTATAAAGAGCCACAAACTCACCACTTAGCAATTTATTTTGTGACACTTTCTAGCCTGTTTGTAATTTGTGTCAGCAGCGTATTTATCACAGACGTCATGCCTTTTAAACATAACGCAGGGCATTCTCTAAATCCTAAACTCTCTATTCTATTATAGTTCAGAAATACGCACAGAAATATGGCTACTGGCCAAAGGCGGATTATCTGAACACCACTTAACTGTTTTCCAACCTTTTTTTTTTAGAAATTCTTAGTTTAAAAACCACCTGAGGTTTTTCCCTACACAGAAACATATTTACTTCATTAATTCTATGCTGGCAATTCTAGGCAAAACCCTCATTTTAAGAAATCCAAATCCTAATTCTGTGGGGGAAGTTATCCAATATTACCCCAGCAGGCAATGCAAGCACGAAATGAGAAAATGTACATTTTTTCCTTCCATAATTGCCCTATGTGTTGAGTATACAGAATCTATGCATTTAATAGATTTATCAATAGACTTAATGGTGCAGTGTGTTTGCGTTGAGCGAATGCTGAGAATGTTTGCATGTATGTGACATGCTGGTAGATCTTGGTTTTCCATTAAGAATAATCTCCAATATGTTAGTGAAATATGCGTGTTGTATGTGAACATACTGAGTTCCCATTTGTGTGCTGGTGTGTTGTGTTTGTTTTCACGGACTATGTGCTCTGAAGATAACAGATGTCCTCTAATTATGTGTTCCTAATGCCATTTTAATCACCTACCCCCAAATAAATAATAAAAAATCTGTTTAGGAATCAACAAAATGGAAAAACTGTACTACTATAGGCTTTGATATCAATTTACATGTTTTTGGTTGTAATGTTTTTTTTTATACGTGTATATATATAGTTGGCAAACAATTTAGTATCTTCTGAATTAGACACATATGACTGCAACCTGCACCTGTAAAATATGTAGAAGTATTTAAAATGAATTAATATTTCATACTGGTATGTATTCTAAATTCTAATACAGTTGTTTATGGGTTTACTCTTTATATTAATTGAAGCAATTACATTAAAGTTTACATTTAACTAACATTAATCTTAACTTAGCTTGTATATTACGGTTGAAACTAGCGATGTGTGGCAAACTCTTACTGACCATTGTGTCTTTTGAACGTTGATGTCAGGATACCATTAAAAAGTTGAACCATGGGGGAGTAGTCAGGCAATGATGTCAAGTCTCGCGTGACTGGAGCAGACATGCAGGCTTCCAGGCTAGATGAAATAAAAAGTCTGTTATATTAAAGATTATTAAAGCAAGAAGGGACTATTAAAAAGTGGTACAGACCTGTCCGGAACAAGCAATTTAGGTCAAACGTTGTTCTGATAAATGAAGCCACACACAGTTATTAAAATTTCAGATTGTGTGCAATATTTTATAGGAGGGCAATGACAGGTATGCAAAAGTGAAATGCAATAATGTACAGTGTAGTCAGAGCTGCAGGCAATATTATAGAGTTATTAAAAAATGTTAAATTAATAACCAACAATATCATCCCTGCTGTTTTATGTTTTCCTTCCAGAGTTACACTGGAACCAACTTACTGACCACTGATAAATCAAGGGCAGATGACAGTATAATCTTTTGCTCCATATGTGCTTAATATTTTTGCAGAGGTGGAAAAACACATAAACGCACATTGCATTAGTTTAAGCTTGTCTAAGTAATATGCACCTTAAGTATGTACTTTATAAATACATGGACGTTTATCACATCCACCTTGTGAAAGCGTTTTATTGTACTAACACATAATTCAAAGCTGTCAGATTAAACAGCACATAATAAATGCATATAAAAACTTAGACTTAACTGTCAAAGTAACATATGCATCAGGCTCGGAGGTTAAAAATCATACAGCATTGTTTGCAAATGTTGTTCAGCTCTGGTTATATACAAGCAAACTTACCGGTGGCGTAAACAGACGCGCTTGGCTCAAGCTGGTAACGCGTCACGCGTCACGCGCTCCGCCCTGGTAGCGTTATAGAAGTCAGGTGATTTCCTGTGACGCGTTTGTCGCCGGATCGCGTTGCGTTGGGTTACGACGCGTTGCGTTGGCGCCATACTGTATAAACGATCAAAATAACACATCTGATATACACGAACGGAACCTCTTATAACGTATCAACAGATGAACGATCCGCGCGCTTTCGAGATGTTTGGCGTCATACGCTCACCTGACGTCACTGCAGGCCCATCAATGAATGAACGGTTACGCAAATATGACGCATTCATGTTTACGTTTTCATTCAGTGTTGTATTTATGTGTAAGGTTTTGTTGAAACATCTAAAATAGGTTATTTTCTTTCATTGTTGAAACATCTAAAATAGGTTATTTTCTTTCATTGTTGGTAACTAATAATGGCAATTATTATTTATTAAGTATTAGTCAATATATAACTTCTGTTTTCTCTCTCCTATTCACAGCTCAGAACTGCAGTCACACACTACACAGTCCAAATGGGACAATAGAAAGCCCCGGATACCCGTATGGATATCCCAACTACGCCAACTGCACATGGGTGATTGTGGCACAGGAACACAACCGGATACAGTTGGTATTTCAAGGCTTTGCCTTAGAGGAGGATTTTGACATCCTGTCAGTCTATGATGGACAGCCGAGTCCAGGGAACCTACGGACACGGTAAATGCATTTTTAATTGTTATACGTGTTAAAGCTTGTCAGAATGTTTGGGAAACATCGCTTGTTAATATTTTTGGTGCCTAGTGCGAAAACGTGAACTTTGTAATAGAAACGATGGCATTTTTTTACTGTTTGGAAGGATAAACACTGAAAACCTTTTACTTATTTTTGGAAAACCTTGTTTGAAGCGAGTTAAAAGGATATAAAGTTTTATTGTGGGTCTGTGTCTAATCTTCAGAAAATTGAAAGCCTTGAGTTGATTCTGTGCTTTTGACTTTATCACCGACACGAGCCAGAGTTCTTTGCTTGTATGTTTAGAAAATGAGAAGTAAATAAAAGGATTTAGACTCTCGGGACTGAAGGAAACAGATATCCTCAGGGGGAATGTCCTCAGGGCCTTGGCCTGTTTTCCATTCCAAAGCTGCCAATTTGAAAGCTTGCCTGCATTCATAGATTCCTTTGTTGATACTTTTTTCCTAGTGAAGTGAGAATGAGCTTTATAGCAAACATTAAACACTCTGTGAATGTTTGCTTGGCCCCGCTTTTACCTGTTTTTTTTATTTTTATTATTTAAAGACGTGTGCACAAGGGCACATTCGAGATTTAACTTTTGTTGGCATTTGCATTCAATAACAGATTTAACTTTTGTTGGAATTTGCATTCAATAACAAGTTTTAGCCATTGCTCGAAAACTAGTTTTACTGCCACTGCAATATCAGCATCAACTGCACTGAGTCTATTTTAAAAGGATGTTATTTCATGATACATCTTGAATGTGAAAATCTGTACACAGTGCGCTCCAGTGAAACCGATCGCGTTCTGTCACTCTTTTTTTGCTTCATGGTTATCAAAAGACATCAAGCCAACCAACCGTCAAAAGTAAATCAGCGTGACTATATGAGGACAATAGACTTGGTAAAGCTTTATTGTGCTGTAGAGTTGAGCAAATCTCTATCCGTGATCATTACAAATCACTCAGATGGTCTGTTGCAAATGAAACATACCATCCCGCCCATGTGCTAACTGAGCTAATGACACATTTAATTCTTCATTTTTTTAGAGGAGATGCCATTGGCTGATGCAGTTGTTTCATTACCTCAGTTTGCAAATGACTTTGCAGGATTGTTTTTTTCTCGTAGCTTCAGTGAGAAATTGCGGCCCATTGCAACATGTTTGGTTAGATGCCTTAAGATCTATTTTTTATTAAAATATTTGTGTACTCATCTTATTTACATCTTTATTTAATTTAATTTAAGTTCAATATGCAGAGCATTACATTATCCCTCTTAATTTCTGTTGGATCAATTCTTGGCTAAACTGTAATCACTGGAGATGGTTTAGTTTCCGAGCTAAAGTGCTGCTTTATCCACCCAATTAGGAAGTTATTAATTTGAATATTATGCGGTTTGTGTTGTGGTGGGTGGATTTGATTGCATTGTGTCAATGTAATTGTTTTACAAGGGCGTCTGAGTCAGCATGTGATATTTTGCCTGTGATGTTTTGAATCTTGGTACTTGTTTTTTAATAACTTAGTGTATTTATTTATATTTGTTCAGTGGTTGTTGTTTAGAGTCACTGTTTTTATGCTTATATAGGGAAACTGCTGACAACTGCTTAGTGTCAAGCTACTTGCTACTATATGCATTTTTAGAATACAGCCCATGGTATTAGATATCATCTATGGAAACGGGTGAAGCACTAAGACACTGACATTGTTGACATGCTGGGGAAAATTTCAGTATCTGTGGCAGTGATTGGGGCTATGCAACTGTTTGTAATGTGGAAGCATCTGTGTGGTATTTTTGATGGCATTTTGGTGTGTGTGTTTGGAATAAGTTTAAGGCACCGGCCTAAGAACACACAAGCTTCAATGTCAGAGTATGTGGCACACTATGTGGTACATTTAACAAAATGGATACAACTGTCTGTACTGCAGTGCGGTTTAACTCTGCTCCTGGAGGTCTGTTTACCTGCAGAGTTGCTTAGAAATCATAATTACGATGTGTGTTCAAGTCATTTTGCTTGGAAAAGAAATGATGCAGTTTGTTTTCCCTTCTATTCTTTTGAAAGACAGCGGGATGCTGTCGCTGCACTGCTGCAACAAAATCAAGAGTAAATATTTGGTGTGTAATTGCTTCACTGTATGTACAGTACAGTATTTTATCTTACTTGTGCTGCCACTGGGAATGATGGGAAATGTAGTTTACCTGCACAAGGCTCCTTTAACCTGCTAGCAAAATCTGCTGATAATTACATTACTGTGGTGGCAATCGTGTGTACTCGTCTAGTAAATATTCTTGTTCCCTCATGATCTGAAAGGTTATGAGGGTATAGGTCTGACTTTTCTGTATGTAACAGTTTTAAAAAGTCAACATTTAGTCAGTTTCAGTTTTTTAGTCAGATGTTTTGAGCGAATCAGCTGCAGTCATTTATGCCATGTGACCGATCATTAGCATTGGGATTAAGAATTAAGTTTGTCTGAGAAATTCTTCACTTCTGTCCTGTCCTGTGTTTGAGTGTTTTTGCAGTAGGGATGTGTGTGTCTTGTAGTGTCAGGTTTGTAGTGATAGCCACTTTGTTTAATTGCTGTTATTTATTCGTTTAACTCCAGGGCTGCGCTTCCTTTTGATATATGGTGGCTCCTCGGCTAGCTTTTATGAAAGAGCAAGTCTCCGACCAATACCATCCAATCCCATTTAATCACACGCTGTCAGCCTTCTTTTCCTGCACTGAGTCCCCATTTAGATAGATAAGTGAACAGGTGTGTGTGTGTGTGTGTGTGTGTGTGTGTGTGTGTGTGTGTGTTCTCACAGGGATAGTAAAAGTCTCCACCAAGGAAACTGATTATTAAACAAACTAAATGATGCATTTTGAACATATAAAAACGCCACTTGTTGCCAAAAAAAGTAAAACATTTTAAAAGGTTAGATACTGACTTATCTGATTAAGATGGAAAAAAATATCTGTGGGGTCTTGATTTCTACTGTTTGTAAATGGTGCCTTTTTGGCTATTCGGTGTGACAGTGATAAACAATGTATGTGAGTGATATTATTATGAAAGATGTTTGTATGTGATAACTTTTTAAGTCAATTACTTACTAAACAGCAGATGTTGTGCTGCACTGTATTATGAAGCCAAATTATGATGCATTTTTCCCCCTGATTTAAGAGGATGTTTTGGGGGTGTGGTGCTGTAATTGATTATTCATAGTCTGATAGAACAGTATGTGCCCTGTTTAAAGATAAACTGCATTATTTGCTGTCAGTGTAGACTGTAAAGTGTATATGCACACTAGTCTCTGTCCTGTATTGCTAGTGTACCCTTTTCAGCATTATTTACGTCTCAAAAAAAATTACATTTGCATGTCTCTGTAGCTGATAATTGCATAACAAACCATGTTGTCACATGCTGTGTTTGTTCGTTCAAATAAACAACTGCACAGCAGTATTCCATTGTGTTTATTTATGCTCTGTAACATGATGTGGATATTTGAGTGACTCAGTTAATGATTTTGTATATTCTTTCTTGGTCTACTATTTAACCTTTAAGCAGTTGAGATCTGAAGATCTGACTCATTTGATTGGCTTGTTCTCAATAGCATAACATAGCATAGCATGTCTAATGTGGTAACAGTCAACAAGTTTTCAGTACTATGGAAAGTGCCAAGATTGTGTTTATTTGAATAGAAAGGACACCAGGGACAGCGAGGGAGTAAAATAACATTTATCCATTTGGCAGAAACCGTGGGGATTTCATTGAGCTTCCATATATCATTTCTTTCTCCATCTCTCACTACTTTCTTTACAGTGATTTATTTCTCACCACCTTCAGATACTTGATGGAAATCTCAGCACTTATTGTTGGCTGTAATATTGGCAGAGACATAAATGGCAGAAACATTATATTGTTGTCCCTTTCTCTGTTGTACAGTTCGGTGCACAGTACTTCCAGCAAGAAGCTTGATATTGTATTTTGAAGTTACATTGGAAGGTGAAAAGGTGAGATGTTTGTATAGTTAAAAACCAGCTAGCTCATTGATGGGCCATTTCGAACTGTTTTTATCTGCTCTCATTCCCATAGACCATGAAATGCTGATCAGGAAGTTTAGGAATGATATTGTAGTGTTTGTAATACACAGATGTTGAGATGGGAGTAAGGGTGTGAGGCAGCATGAATTATCGACATGAACGTGACCTCTTCTGTGTTTATAAGATGTGGGAGATTTCTAAAGGGGCTCAATCGTTCATTCCATTCAGCTGTGAGAGATAATAGCAAACTATATGTTAGAATTATAAGGTTATATCTGACATTGAGTCAAAATTGAGTTATTGACTGTAATATTAACTTATTGACACTATTAAAGTGTTGAGTGCGAATGATGTCAAAGTCTGTGTGACACTAACATGCTGCTTATGATCAGCTAAGCCACGTTGTCTTCATTTGATATTTTTTCTTTCTCTAATATATCCACTCAACCCCCCTCTTTCATCACTACACCCTTCAAGTGTGAAATACATTAGCAAATTACCCTCACACCTCCTGAAAAGTGACACAAGCAGTTCTCAAGAGAAAAAAAGTGATAATGAGTCTAATTGATTCGGTTTCTCTGTAATGACACGCCTGTAGATGATGCTGGCATGTGATTGATCCTTGAAGGTGACGCGTCAAGATGGGAGAGAATGTTTACTATGATGTCCTTCAGTCAGATGTTACCCTTTGACGTTTATTGTCCTTTAAAAATGCTGGGTTGTTCTGTATTCTGTTTAGGACGCAGGGACGAGAGAACGTTTTTATATTTATGAAGAGATATGGGGCTAATGCTAAGTGAAAAGGCTGACATTTCCAAAAACTTTTGAAGGCAAGGTTAATTGATAGGTCGAATGAATTGTTTATTCTGATGTACTTGATAAGAACAATGTTAAAGTCCATTAAAATGAAGGAGCTTATAAATGTATAAGGCTTTGTTCAGACTCAAATTCATTTAGCTTCTTGTTGTTTGAACTGCATGTTGACACACAAAAACTGAGGTTTGCTTTCTCGATCCAAACCACATCCACATGTGGTTTTAAAATTGAATTTTTGAGGAGCGTCTTGGTTTGAATCATGTCAGGGTGGTGTCATTTGGGACTTGACACTTGTGTAAAGTTATACAAAGTGAACAATATTAAAGCACAATATTTGTCAAACTTACAGTATTGCTGTATTGTAACTTATTAAACTAGTTTACTGTGCTAGACATTAACTGCACTGTACATAAATAAATCAACATTGTATTACTTCCAATCATAAGTCAGATCTCAAAATCGGATTTCAAAACCAAAGTGAATTTGTGTTCAGTGTGAACAAAGCTTAGGAGTGACACCTCTTACTTCAACAAACAACACAAACTTTTACAAAGTATTTAAAGTGAACTAATCCAGGGTCAAAAGTTTATTGCAAGGCATACTTCAAAAGTATGGTAGACTTGCTTACTTAAGCAACAAACACAATGGGCAGTGAAACATCCTAGTAATGAAGAAACACAATTACAAACATGATCCATCTCTCCAGCCACTGGTTGAGGAAGGGAATAATGCTTTACCATTTAGGATGGTATCGATGCTTGCTGAAACATCTCATATCCTCATTTACCTTAAGTATCCATTTATCCTGCTTAATGTTCTGTACTGTTTTGTTTCTGTAGCACAAAGCGGCCGCTTGACGTCAATAAGCCGATACAGTGAAGGAGATGGAGATGAGCAGGGGGAGGGGCTAATATGTGACTTCAGCAAGCTTGTTACGAGCAGGAAGGAGGTGTATTCAATTAACTCCCTTAATTAAAGTTCTTGTCATATTGCGGTAGTGAGTCAGCAGTGACGGTACCATCACCTCCGGAATGTAAATGCAAAGGTGGTCAGCACCTCAAATGTATAATAGCTCCCATAAGCACCGTGAGTGACGGACCGTTATCCATAAACAGCCAAAAGCAGTACGGCACTGTTAAGCGAAGCAAGCGGAGCGTGAGATGGAGGAGGTATCTCAGCAACGGTCAATGTGTTCTCAATGTCCTTTGCATCAAATCAAATCAGAGGCCAAACCTGATTTGAGAGTTTATTAGAATTTAGACGCAGTGCTTAGGGAGAGCGAGAGACACGCAGAACAATAAAGTCACCCAATGTACAAATAACACAATTCCAGCCGTGGCCTCTGAGGCTAAATGCATTTTTGAAAGGGCTGAGGGGAGGTTTTGTAGATATCTTGACTCATTGTAAACCCTGAGTTGCATTTATTTAAAGGGCATTTATAGACACTTGATAGTAAGACCAGCACTGTTGTGTGTTTGTGATACGATCTGTGGCTATGACATCTTTTTTTACAATTACATATCTGTGCAGTGTTTGAGGCTTGTGCGAGGTGCCATTTGCTACCAAAACCCAGTCTAAAGCCTGTGAAATGTAACATGCATTTTTAGAACTCAAACAGTCACACAGATTTATGGGTTAAAAAGTCTGATACCAGCCTCAGGTGGTTTGTTTTTCTTGATGGTTTTTCTGTGTACTTTGTGTGTGCTTGTGTGTGTTTAGAGCCCTAACAGGAAAGAGCAGAAAGTACAGTGAGTGTCTTTGTGCACTTGATGAATGCTAAAACGTGGCTGCCGCAGATTGTGGTTATTTCAGTCAGAAGGGTTATCAGGTGCAGTGCTGTGCATATTTATGTAGAGTGCCTATAGCAGGGTGATGAGGCTGTTGGGGGGGTGCAGATGGTCATTAGCTGCAGTGTTAAAACTCTACAGACTTTTAGGACCATTTATCCCCCCGCGACGAGGTTTGCCACTGTGCGCCCCCATCAATAACTCCCCCCTCTCTTCCTTTTCTCAAGGATTTTTATGGCCCTAGAATTCCTCTGCTTGATCAGCACAGTATTATATCACTGCTTCTTCATGCTAAATAATTTAGCCTGTGCTACTTTACTCGCTCAACCCTGCATCCCTTCAGTGTCTGCAACCCTTTGTATTATACTCTCTTTCTCTCTCTCTCTCTCTCTCTCTCTCTCTGTCTCTCTCTCTCTCTCTCTCTATACCCCTCTATCTCTCTCGCTCTCTAACTGTCTGTCTTTCTCTCCCCCTCTCTCTTTCTTGCTCTTCCTGTCTGTCTTTCCCTCTCTCTCCCTCTTTCTGTCTGTCTCTCTGTCTCTCTCTCATGGTGGCTCATTACTTATGCTGCCTTTTCTATTATATCTTCACCAATGTAAGTTAATGGCAGCTAAGCTTATCTTTTTGTGTTCTCACAATCTATATTTTTAATGGCTCTTGTCACGTATTCAGTGTCTAAATTGTACTAGCATTTGAAAGACAGGCAGCTGGGACATCACATCAAAAACTTCCATCTGAGCCAAGAACAAATGACTCGGCACAGTAGTTGAAAAGGTTGGCTAAGCAGAAATAACAACATAATTGTTTGAGAGAAAGAATATGAATGTAGATTGAAATTAGACGAGGAACTCTTCGTTCAGTCGTCATCGCAGTGCGGATGAGAGGAAGTCAAAGGAAGTCGTCTGAGGCTGGTACTTCCTGTTCATTGGTATTCTGAGTCAACGTTTAACAGCTTTAATATATTAATTATATTTCTTTTGTTAAAAACAGGGGCAAGAATTGGGAATAGGAATCAACCCATGACAAACAGCTTTCATGACCTACACAAGATGTTAAAACCAAAATCAGTTGCTTACCAGTAACAAGGTCAAAGTGAGGCCCTTAACTTCAGTATATCTGAAAAGCCTCCTGACACAGTTCCTCACAGATGCCTGTAGCAGATGGCTCGACCTTCAGTTGATGTGTTTCGATGCTTCCAACCCCGTACTCACTCCTAAGTCAGATATATTACAGTAATCCGGTCTCAAGCGCAGAACCGCTCATCCACCCCATTACAGACCATGATAGACTTGTGCTGCCCACCCATCACGACAGCAGGGCAAAAATAACTCTGGCCGTGAGATGTTTGAGTGGGAATGTGTGTGGGTAGCTGGAATTGAGTAGGATGTGTTTATGGGAATGATGGCAGGTGAGATAATTGGGCAGCTTTTACCCTGGACATTAGCCACTCAGGGGCATTTGTAACTGCTGGAGCCTGGAACAACTCGAGTCCTTGAAGACAAGAAAGTTACAGCAGTGAGTGTGTTGGACACAGCAGTCTACACTATTAACACTCAATCAATCCAGTTCACCTCATATCCCTCACTGCTGGCCTACAGGTGGATGGGGTGAACGAGTAACTCTCTGTCCTGCTTGCTTGCTTTCTTTGAGTCTTTCCTACAGCAATGCTCAGCACTGGGAATGGCTATAGTGGGAAATTAATTCTGATTCCAGATCAGGAAAAAATATTGGACAGCAGCAGTAACATTTGTCACAGAGGTCAGCAGAGTCGTCACTTGTTAGGGAATTGGACTGCTGTTGCTGGTTGCTCTGTATTTATTTAGTATTAGCATTGAATTAGCATCTCTGTAGAGCATGAACTACTAGTCATTTAAGTTGGGTTAATGGTTTCATACTAAACCAATGTTGCCTGTTTAGAATAAGAACTGGTTCTCGATTCGCATCATGGTGCACTGAGGAAATATTCATGAATGTCTCGCTTATCTTTAGATGAGCTTGCAGATATCCAACTCCCTCCACCAACAACCAGCTGTCAATTCATGCACTTCAGATCCCAGTAACCCTGAATGTCACGCCATTGATAGATGCATGTACACATAACATATTCCTTGCTCACCCTTGCTCTTCCTCTGTAATTTATCCCCTAATGTTTTCTATTTGCTTGCCTGTCAGAATCCTGCCACTGCATCCCTTCCCGCTCTCCAGGGTGTCCTTCTTCCTGTTGGAATTCAGCTGCCTCAGCGATTCCCACCTTCACCCTTTAAATCTGATTAGAGAGGATGTGTTTAAAAAACACACACAGGTGACCTTTGTGTAATCTACATTGTGTTTCTTTCTCTTGTTTATTAACAGATGTTGAAAAACACTACATAGATATAAGTATTGTGTGTGGACAGTCCATTTTAATTCCAGTAGTTAAATTCTAAATGTATATAAATAATTTTGGAATTGTGACTTTTGAGGTTGTTTGCAACAGTATACCCACTTTGCGTTCCTACTTCAAACTGAGGTACCTAAGGTTGTGTCTTGTGTTGAGTGGCTGGCCTATTAAAACCCAGGTTTGAACTCTATTGAACACTTTAGGAATTAATAGGGGTCTGACACACAGTAAGGAATCCATCCCCCAATATAAGTGCATGGTCCTAAATGTTTGTCAAGCCCTGCTCCAACGTCTAATGGAAAGCTGTATGTGGGAGTTAAAGCTGTTTTACCACAGCAGCAAAGGGAGTGTCGAATAATTTATTTTAATGGTTTTGATGATCAGCAAACATTTGTGGGTGTTTTGTTCAGCATTAAGTATTATATTTGTGTTGTTTTGACATGCAATATTGCACAATTTCAATGCTAAGTGCTAAATTTAATGCTAAAGCAACAGCTGAAAGCAACAGCCACTTGTTGTGTGTGTGTACGTGAGAAATAGAAGTTGTTAGTTACTTTTGTTATCTCTGGTTGGACTATATGCAATTCACATTGGCTTGCTTACCTTCACTTGTTTGGAACATGCTGTGCTGATATCAACTTCCATGGTGTTTTGGAACAAAGCCATGCATGGAATACGGATCGTGCAAACCATGCTAATGTAGGCAGTTTAGCGTCAACCCTAGTTATAGTTTGGTGTCTGGGAACTCTGGTGTGAGACGAAGAGCACTGGTAGATCTCGGATGTGTGGTGACAGTGGTTGAACTCTGCGGTTCATTATTCATGGACTGACACTCCATTTAATCACATTTTATTATGAAGCCAAGCTGGACTCCGTAAATCAGCCACAGCATGGAGCAGCTGAAGGCTGGGGGAGGCGGGGCGGGAAGTTTACGGATGGCTTTAATCAGGGAATTTCTCCAGTGACACCATAACACACACACGACCAGTGTACACAAGAGAGTGGGCTAAGCTGTGACACTTTATTTCTTGGCAATAAGAAATGGTGGAGCGGAGTATTACTGCAAATTGTTTGTTGTTATCAACCAATCAGCATTAAGGACCACAAATATCTACCAAATAGTTGCTGTATTATTGGTAATAATATTTTTTTTATTTGAAGGGAATGATTATAATCACTTTAATCTGAGCTTCTGAAATTTCATCTTCAGTTTAACACACTCTCACTCCACACATGGCAACACATAAAATTCAGAGTCTTATATTATCAGCAGACAGCGTGCAAACAAACACCACACACACAAACAGACAATCATCTAAACACACACACACACTTGCAATCTGTCTTTCCTCCTTCAGCGAACCCTACGCATCACCACCTGTTCTGCTTCCCCAATTTTGCTATTTTTCCATTCCCTCTTCCTTCCCCAATATCCCTGTTCCCTTCCCATAGGAGCACCTGGGATAATTGGAGAGGGAAATCTCCTTTTCCATTGGAGAGTCTGGGCTGGATGTTGCGCTACCCATCCATGTGGAAAGGGTTCTAATAGAGCCTCCCTCCGGCCTCGGCACAAACCCAGCCTGCTGTCCACAGCAGCCTCCATCAGACTTTATTTGATTGGTTGTGGTTGTTCTAACCTCTCAGCCTGGAGGTGAACTTCACTGATGATCCTCTGTTTGGTTAGGAGTGTTTTGATAGTGGCAGTTCTGCTCTGTGTGTCTTCCAGAAAACATTTGATTTTAAGGATGACATTTACGTTCATGTTTTAAATCTGCAAGCTTGTACAAATTGAGATTAGTAGAATCTCAGGCAAGAGTTGCTGGTAGAATTAAGTCTTTTTTTTGTGTATGTGTAAATAAGACTTATAATTATTTGTGCATAGATGTCATTGTATCATTGTGATGTAGCTATTTTAAAATATTAGGACACCACTGAATATACTGCCTAATAGTTGAATTCATGTCATGAGTCTGCAAAATATACCAGATGAACAAACTAACTTCTTGGAAATTTTTTTAGAAAGTCTATTTCTTTTGAGACGTTGATGTAATGTAAAAAAAACCCCATCAACTTCTTAAATGACATTTTACAAAAGAAAACAGACTTTCTGGTGACGCATGGTCACTGTGAGGGGTGCATGTGATATTTTAAGTTTTAACTTACTCAGAGATGAGTAATAGCGTTGTCTGAAATAAGCTTTTTTAAACAGTTTCTGTTTGAACATGATTTTACAGAGAGATTTATTTTGTAGTCGTATAAAACACCAGTTCATCCTCTCTGAGTCATCCACCCCCTGTCTACATTTCTGCTCAATTAGTTGTTATTTTAACAAAGATATGTACAATGACCCTGATCCCGGCCAATGGCTGGTCTGCGTGTTGGGGCTGCGGTGATTGTGATTGGATGACAGTTTCGAGATCTGACTTAGAAGTGGAAACTGATGTGAGGGCTGGAACAGGAGCGCTCGGAGCGACGCCTGTAGCTAAAGCTGCGTCACGGTTTAACATTCTGCTCTGCTGACACCCTAGAGGACTATGTGGGTCCTAGCGGTGCTGTGGGAAAACTCCAGCACACATGCTAGGTTGTCAAACACACCTGGCAGCTGGAGGCTCCGTTTTACTCTAATCAACTCAATAAAAATATGCCCTCAGGATGCATTCACGCAGTACAGATCACAGCCCTGTACTCTGGTTATTAGTGCTTTGCCAAAATAATATGTAATATCTTAATAATCATTATGAATATTGTTTCTGGATATAATAATGGAGCATGTTGCTTTGGCAGTGTGATTATTTGGTGGTTATTTATTGGCCCTTATTATTTATTCAATTGTATGATGTTATTTAGTGTGTAAAAATGTATATTTTTTTAATAATCATTAAGCAACATAACAACAGTCTGTAGTGACCATGGCTGTCAAATTTTAAACAGGAATAGAAAAAGAGTTGCTTTCACTATTGAGTCAGTATTTAGATATGTAAAACTGTTTAAAAGTTTTAATAGGATTTAATAGAAATATAATGAGTAAACAGTGATCAATTCTTTAATTATCGGGTGAAGCATTTACTATTTTTTGTTTATTCATGGAAACGTTTGAGTGAGATTTCTGTGCATTCAGCAAAATGCAGTGTTTATAGCTTTAGCGTGACCATCTGTAACCTTTGACCTGTGAAATATGGCCTCTTAGTTGCTCTATTGATTGTGATTTTGATTGGTCTATAAAGAGTTTATTTGCTACCATTCTGACTAATTGGACTTGAGCCATAAGGACTTGGCGACCGATATTGTTTAACATTTTTACACGTGTCACCCGTAATGTCCTAGTTAGCTTTTATACTCCAACAAACAACTTTATCAGCATTTTATTTGTGTTAAAACTGAGACAGTCTAAAACACTTAAGTGTTTGCTTCAGGCAAGCCACAGCGTGTAGTTGATGTAACAGCAGTCGGTTAACATGCGCTTTGTTCCTTTCCTAAATTTTAGGTTGACCGGATTTCAGCTTCCTGCCCCAATAGTCAGCACAGGACCAAGACTCACACTGTGGCTGCTGTCAGACTACGCTGTAAGCGGCCAGGGCTTCAAAGCTGTGTACGAAGGTAAGAATCCTGGTTTAATATTGTGTGTTTTACTTAATATTACTTTCATATCTTTTAGGAACTTGTTTAATTCATTTTTATTTTGCCAAGCCCAGTGTGATTAAGTAAAGTGGACGTTTACACGGCGTGCGTGTCACAGTAGACTTTTTATCTAATTTTATAGGCTAATTGTTTTAATACGCATGGGCGGTTTAAAAGCAGAGAATACGTCCATGCTGGCTCCTCATATTTCTTTTGATGTAAGAGCTTTATGACCCAGAAAACTGCAATATTACGGAGAACGAATGTACACTAATTATATTAATTATCTAATTGGGGAATATTGAATGATGACAGGTGAATAAAGGTCTCTGAGTTCAGTAGGGGCTAATGGACAATGATTTCTGAATGGAGATAGGTTTGGAGATGTGCATGTGCATGTAAAGTATGTTATATATGTTCATATTGCTTGTGGTTTTATGCCATTTGAGTCTGAACTTGTGCTTTTGACGTGGCTGTGCAAAGTGATAAAACGTTTCCAGTTAATAGAAAGATAGCTGGTTTTGCTATGGAATTGGCACTTAATCCATCAGGCACCATAACTATATGTCACGTCCTGTCACATGACCTTCTCCTGGGCTGGTGACACCCCATACAGGAGCAGAATTAGCGAGTGATGTATTTAGCGCACTTGACTTTCAATAAAGACAGCAGAATAATGAAAAGCCCACATCTCTTATCAATAGCCCATGGCTAGAGACTCGCTGGTTTTAGTGATTTCCTTTGTGACTGTCCTTCACAGCTGAGCTTATAGAGTACATCAGCACATCCAATCAACAGTTTATTGTCTTTTCCTTAATGGCAGCTCTGTCCTCAGTGTGATTACAATGTAAAGCTCTGACACTAAGCAATGAAATTTAAGGTGGTTCTGGTTATTGTGCTCTATTGTGGTTATTGGCAAGTGTGCTCTGATATGGTCACATGGTTGTCCCAGTGATGATCTTGACATTTCTGTTCTACGGGTTCACAGTTTTATGGTCTAGATTTTAGTTTATATTTTCTTTACATTTAAAAGAAAAGAAGCTAATTTCAGCATTGCTGTCTGAAGGGGCGGAGCTGAGGGGAGGATAATAAATATAATGAGGAGTTTTTTCCTCTCATCCGCTGGGACGTGATGGTGAAACATTAGAGGCATTAGAAGCACCGCTATCGGTTAATAATCTCAATCTGGATGCAGCTGTTATCCTCTGTTACAGCAGTTGCCGGTTTCACACGCGCAGCACCATCTTCTCCTCGGACGCCGGCGAGATCCCATCTTAAACTAAAGCAAGAACAATCTAGCGCTGTAATGAAAGTGTGTAAGACAGGGAGAAACAATCTCTCCGTGGCTGGCTGAGCCCAGAACCATATTAAAACCACTTTTGATTTAATACTTGGGCTAGAAGTGATGATACGAGGATATAAGTTGTTTTTGGTTACGGTCATTAAATAACAATGAACTCCAAAGACTTACAGTAAAGGAGTTTCTTTGACGACCCTTTCAGCTCTCGGTGTGGACCGGGTGATATAGCTAAATATATGGGCGAATACAGTATAAAGCTGGTTAATTTAAAATGAATATATTAAGTTGCCCAGTACTAACTCAGTATTCAATAAAATGTAATTAACTTGATTTGGAAATAATTACAATTTATTGACCATGAATGTTGTATTCTAGGTAGAAAATGTTTACTTACAGCAAAAAGTCGTACAGTAATAATCTACCAACAATACAGGCTACTTCAAAAAGTGCTAAATAATTGTGATATTCAAACAATGTTGATTAATTTCATTTGGCACTTCATCTCACTAGTCGAATCACTATGAAAATTTCACTCGGATCCAAATATCTCATCTCAGCGTGAGTTTGATTGCGTCTCAATTGTACTTTTTAATGTACGTTTTATGCATTTTTAATACTAAGATTTATTTGGCTTGCAGATATAATGGACTTCCAAGAATAGAAAGGGTCTGTTTTAATCCATTTAACTGTAACAATATATAAACGAACAAAGGAAAAATAATGTTGCAATAAGGTTTGATTCTAAAAAAGGCCATTTTCTTCCAGATGTTGGCAAGTTTGTTACATTTACTTATGAGTCTGTTACAAAACAAGGATTCAAGTGAGCTGTGAATGATAATGAGGGTTTTTGTGAGATTTTCAGTATAAACAACTGCACATTTTGTCAGCTTTAGCACTAACATGGATGATCTAATCAGCAATTTGCTTACAGTGACCATTATTACAGCTTTCCTGGGAATACAGCTGACCGTTAAGTTTGCAGAGGTAAGCAGTGTTTTGTGTTGAGAGGAGTATTTTGGGAAGGAATAAGGTACCGTGTTTTAGGTTACCTCGGTTCTTGGGTCACATCCAAGCAACTCTGCGTAATTTAATGTTTTGCACGATGCAGCGCTAATTAATAGCATTATTGTGAAAGTCACTGTGAATGGAGCACTTAACTAAAACGCATAGCTGTGATGAATGCACTCACTGGTGTGTGCGGCCCTTAGTTGCAGAAAGAACAGGCTTGTGCTTTAAATCCTGCAAACACGCACACACAAACACTTTTAACGGTGATATACGCTCAACACCTGCGCACGGACACACACACGCACACACACACGCTTTATTACTCATGAAGCTCCATATCTGATCATAATTCAAGCAGGATTTCGCCTCACCTTCCTGACAGGACGGAGATCATATGAACAGGCTTTCATGAAAGAGCCGTTTCAGCAGTCTTGATGAAAACACACACGTGTCTCTCCAGGCAGGAGTGGACTTGTTAAAGAAACCACCTGCTTTTCTAATCGATATTTCTGCTGAATCGGAGAGAGTGTGGCCGTGCCCTCTGTGAGAGAATACTGCTCCTTGTTGTCCTTTAAAAGCTCACGTGTAGCTCTGCTGTAACGTTCTTAAGTGGATTGCTGAGAGCCGTGAGATTAAAGTTTGCCGGGTTGATGGGAATATAAGATTTCTGATCCGTATCAAGTAATCACCTAAAAATGTTCTCTTTCTTAAAAACCTGCAGTTTGGTAATGCAAGGGCTTTTCATGCTTCAAAAGAGGAACATAGCGTTAGGCTTAACCCAGGTTATCTTGTTTATATTGTTTATAATTAATCCTGGGTTAGTAATTTTTCTGGCTATTCTATTTTCATAATTTCACTCTGTACACTTGTAAACTTTGGGTTAAGATTTACATTTGCATATTTATGAGATCAGTAACATTGATTGGATGAATAACAGTCCTATTTGCATAGTAATGAGGTCAAGAACGTTATCGGCATGTGACCTATTTGATAAGTACTGTTATTTTAACAGATAGACAAGCATGATGATTTGAGTCAACTTAATAATGTACAAATCTATTAAAATTGTGCTAACTCCCTTTCAAAACTACAAATGTGAAACGTTGCTTACTTGGGGCTAAGAAGGATTTGGTGGATAGTGGTGTATGAAAGGCCCTGCAGGGTCTAGGTGTCAAATGGTTAATACACATACAATGATGTTCCGACAGGTTGTGCCTTGGTGCTCCTTTGAATGTTGTGAGTTTGAGTCTAGCTCGTGCTTTTCCTCAATGTCATGATTTTCTTTGTTTTCAAGTGGCAAAACAGCAATGAAAATGTTATTTTTAGATGTTGTCCTATGAGTGGTTAAGCAATGTTGTCATTTGTGGGTGTAGGCATGACGTTGAGACATGTTGATGTCACTGTGAGTGTTTACAGCATGTTTGCTGGGTGCAGACATACCCCACGATTGAGGGCAGTTTTCACAAGCGTGGCAGAGACACAATTAAGCTCTCTTCAGCTCAAACAAATGGCTTTGAAAACAAAACCTCAGGCACTCAGAAACTGCATGCTGTGGTCGCAAAGCACTCATTAAAACCTTTACCTCAGTAATCTGTAGCAGATGTCATTTTGAAGAGGCTAGTTCGTACCGGAAATGAGGGTGATTCTCAACCCATTCCTTGTTTTTCATTACCTGCTCGGCTGACGCACGTCCCGTTTATGTTTTTGTTTATTTCCGTTCAGACGCTTTGTTCTGCATGACCGACGGCAAGATAACCACAAATAAATGGCTTTACGCTTGGTTAATTTTAAATCTCCTGTATAATAAACAAAATGCAATGCACCCTCAAAATAATGTGGGACTTGGATGGATTTTGCTGTTGTTGGATAAACGCATCAGTCGCCCCGTGAGGTTCACAGTGGCAGTTTGGAGAGCGTGGCTGTGTTGTTGTTATTGGCTGGTTTTACTGATATGTGTCCCCGGAGGGTCTTATAGAAACATGTTTCCCGCTTTCAGCTAAACTTGCGATGATTGACAGGGAACATCGGTTCCTGATGTAACGCATTTAGAAGGACAATGATTTGGTTTGTGAGGTAGAAGTGACAGCTGTGAATGCCGCACAACAACAAAAAAGCTGTTCAATTTATGGTGAAACAGCTTGCCAAAAAATAACCAAGTGTCATAATGTTTCTAGACATTATGGTGGGGTATTTTTGTGTCTGTATAATTTGGTTCACAACTGTATGTATCATTAGCCGTTTGAATTTTAATGTAGCCACTTACTTGATGTTTTAATAGCAATAATTATCAGAATAATATTAGCGCTGCATACAAACATCTTTGCGTTCTTTGCCATTTAAATTACTAACACATTGTAGGCGTGTATTTATCACAAACATGTACAGTATATACATCTGTAAA
>JBAJNP010008407.1:0-20332 GCA_036877545.1 Yasuhikotakia modesta
CTTGTGAGCCCACCAAGGTGGAGCGGGAGGCTTGTGAGCCTGCCAGGGAAGAACGGGAGGCTTGTGAGCCCGCCAGGGCGGAGCGGGAGGCTTGTGAGCCAGCCAGGGCCGAGCGGGACACGAAAGAGCCCGCCCGGATGCCCATCAGGGTGGATCTGGAACAGAGCAAAGACACACCAACACAGAGAGAGAGAGCCTTGGGGGTGTGTGAGTCACCGGGCGCTCCCACAGTGCAGGGAGCGGCTGCAGACATCCCCGCTACAGGAGGATCCGTGACCTCAGCCACCACTCTAGGGGATGCTGCCTCCTCTGAGAACTCCGTAGTGTTAACGACCCACATGGCTATGGCCACAATTAGGGTGTCTACAGTTCCCGCCATGACAGAAACAGCAGCAGTGGTGTGACTGGCTCAGGGAGGATTGCTAGACTTGGCTTAGGGAGAACAGCTGGACTTGGCTCAGGGAGAAAAGCTGGACTTGGCTCAGAGAAGACAGCTGGACTTGGCTCAGGGAAGACAGCTGCACTTGACTCAGGGAGGGCAGCTGCACTTGGACTAGACACGAGCGACAGGAAACTCAGGATGGGCGGCCATAACGGGTGCTGAATTGTACAGAATTGTACCACATAATTCTATTTTTAAATTACCTTGCCTCAGAGACCAAAGTTGACCAATAGGGTCCTCGGATAACCTGCTGGGTCCTGGAGGGGCAATGTATTCTGTCACAAAATGGTTGTTCTGCAAAGCGTCTGGAGGTGGACCCAAATGCAGGGTTTTCTTTTTACTATAGCGAGGCATATTCCAAAAGGTAGAAAGGTAATCACAGGGTCAATCCAAAACAAGGCAGGGGTCGGGAGGCAGCACAACATCAAAAAAACAGAAAACAGTCTAGAAATATAAAAAACACAAGAAGCCAAAAACCACAAGGAACCACGAAGAACAAGGGCAATACTAGGAAAAGTCAAAACAATACATCGCAACTTGTCTGTCTGCTCCCTCTGCTTCCTCTTTGGTAACTGGAAGCAGAGGGAGCAGACAGACAGTCACAGGGCTTGGGCTCCCTCTGCTGTCCAGGTGTTATAGGCGGGCTTTATGCAGGTGTCCCAATTCAGGAAATCTGCAATGGTGCAGGATAGTCTACTCCCTTGACCTTTGTGAGGTATTATGGCCTTGATATTCAAACCACACCTGACTCTTCTGTTCTGTTCTTGTGCCCTAACTTTGCCTTTTCACACAGGAGCAGAGTAACCTTTAGTATGGGATAGTGGCCATCTCATACCCAAAGCACAGCTCTTTAAGCAACTTGAGTTCCTTGTATGTTGTATAGGGAGCCTTAGAGCCTAATTTTGCTCTAACAACCAAAGTTTTTTTTCTGTCCGGCTGAACCTTTGCCAATGGACTCCACCTGGAGTGGAGAAAAGCATACCTTTGGTATTTAAATGCTGTGCTGCTAAATATTTCCAGAGACTTTGCCATCACTAGCCAGTTAATTAATCATAAGTATTTAGATGCCTTGGAGTCTTAGAGGGGCCAGAGCCTCATTCACGCACTATGTGAAAGTGAGGGGTGAAAAGGCTAGGCCAAAAAGAAGTACTATTGAAGTTCTGGAATCTGGCAGAACATCCTAGCAGAACATCATAAAAGCAAGGGGAATGAGAAGTAAACTAAATTCTATACCTTCTTAAGATAGTATTCGTGGCCCATGAAGAATCATATTTGGCAGAAGTTTTCATTCTGCCAGAAAACACAGAAGATGTATTATCTCAACCTGTCCAGTTTCATAAAATTGATAAAAGAAAACAACACAGAAACAATTTAACATATAGTCAACATGCTGCTTGGTGTCAGTAGAACAGGTCATCTGCTTGATGGTTAGAGCACGATCTGTGGCCATGAGGGTTCTTTAATTGCTTTTGGCCCTAACCCCTTACCAAGGTCTGGATGCTGAAGCAGGTCAGCCTGGTAAGCCTAAAAAAATGGCCATCATGTGTAGAGTTGCACTAGAAGTAGCAAATTTAAAACATACAACAAGAACAAGTACAGATTCTTTCAGGATCTCAAAAGCTCTGTGTGGAGTTCTAGGAAAAATGGAAGTGTCTTAACCGGAAGTGTCCCCTGCCAGGTGTAAATTTGATTTAGAATGGGTGAATAGCTGCTGCTTATCAGGGCATTCTAATTTCAGATGAGTAACAGCACAGGTAACAACATCAAGCATATTCTCATATGCAGCATCATGAGGATTCACAGTCCCTTGAGAGCTGACCAAGGATGTTCTGCTCACAGACATAAAGCACACATAATGTGTGTGTCCTTGCCCGTTAAAAATGAAAGGCATGGCGGACACACTTCTTAAAGCAACCCTTTTGAGACATAATGTAACAAGTGCAATTATGAAGCCTATGGGCGTTCTCTTTTTTTAACATGTATCTTGTAATAACAATGGCTGACTAATTTACATTATTTCTTCTTTTTCTTACTTAAACTGATATTTAAGGTATACAAACAGACAAAGCATGACACAATGCGAGCTTACTGAAGGCAAAAAGTTAGTGACGTCTGTTGCAAATTTTACTCAAAATGCAACTTCTGTTTGTATAGTTGAAATAACACTGCCAAAATACAGACACCATTTGGATTAAAAATAAATAAATCTGAGAGCCTGTCATTGGCAGGCAATGTATTTTCTTTGTTAATTGACACAGAATATGTACTTATTCTGTGTATATATGGGTTAAATTGTATGTAACCCAGAATATGCTTTAATAATTTGTGTTAAAATGTTTATCTTTTAAATTTTCCATTAATGTTACATGATGTTTGATTTGTTACTGGTCATTAATTAAATCTCTCTTTTTTTACAGCAAATGCTGAATGATTATGACACATCATCTCAAGACAGCTGTATTGAAAAGGTACTATTTTATGCCGGTCTGTCACTTCTAGCACAACTGCCAAACGTAGTTTGTGTGTTCAACCTGTAAATAACTTTAAATAACTTAAGCATACTTAACTACACTATTCACACAACCACATAACTTTGGTATATTACCAAAAAATATAGTTGTAAATAACAGTAATATAAGAGAAAATGTAAAATGCAGCACATTAATTAAGATATTGAAACCAATCATAATGAATACATCTGTGTCTATTTTATTAAACAATATGTAGCTTATTATGCATCTGTGGGATCTGTCTGTCTTAAACTGAAAAACAACCTTTATTTATGAAAGCTAAACATTTGATCTTATGTTTGTTATGTTGCATTGTAGAAAATCAATGCGTTGTAATTGCATTTGAAACAGATGCCCTCCAGTGTTGTGTCTGTGTGCCTAACTGCATATTAAAACATTTGGCTTTACAAATGCAGCTGAAACAGGGTGCTGATTTTTAATGTTTTAATGAGAAAGAGATTAATAGCACTTGTGACAAGCGCTCAGAGATCCATTGATGCTTTGGTGGCTCCTACTATGACTGTGTTCTTGTCATAAAGTTTAAAAATTATCTAAAATGCACCAGTATAGATGTTGGCCAATATTGATTATTATTCTTTTTATTATATATCATTATTATTAGTAGAAGTAACTGTAAAATGTTAATTTCCACATTTGAAACCTTATTCTGAAGTGTTACTGATATATTTAGCAATATTTTAATCATATTTGATTGATTTGTTGCCCCTTATGTGTAACTTGCTCCAGTGTATCCATGGCTCCATCCATGTACTTAATACAATATCTTTATTGTTTAAAATATTTTTCATTTTTTTAAACATTTATTGTTCGATTATTTTTATGAAAGTGCGAAAAGTTTTTAAACTTGATATAATTGTGGGATGAAGGTCTGGTTGTGGGGGATGAAATGTGTAATGCTAGGTTATTTAAGAAAAAAAATCAGCTTCTTTAAAAATGTAATTTTAAACAACCCTGCAAATTAGGACATCTGATTATGCCATATTACAGGTCACACAGAGCACCACACATCCCTGGGGTGAGTTGCTTTAAATGTGATGATTCACTATAATAATAATTTGTTTCAAATTATTACCTAGATCATAATTACTGCTGTCTACCCCCTGTTATGTGTTGCTTTATGCTCTCCTGTATTATGGGACTATCAGAAATGGGTTATGGAAGCATATAACAGGGGCCTCCTGGTTGAATCCTCAGGAGCCAAGAGGCCAAGAGAAAGGCTGGTAACTATCTGTAGCAGAGGGCTATTCAAGACCAGCCCAGGCAGCCCCAGGGGCAGCCATTCGGACCTCTCCAATAAAAATGGGAAGCTCTAATGCACTTAAGGGCTCTGAAAACACTGAGCAAACAAAAAATGTTTAGCTTTTTCTGTCACTATAAGGGTAGGAGGACTGCATTTTAATGATGTTTGTGGTTTTCAACATGACTAGGAGAATACTTAATGATAATATCCCTTTCCCCCCTTTTAGCCCCCTGGTTCCTGACTCACACACACACACACACACACACACACACACACACACACACACACACACACACACACACACTATTATTTTCTTTAAAAATAACTATGTATATAAATGTGTACCTCTATAGAAAAACACTCATATCTCATATTCTCAAAAGCATTTGCTTAAATATGTATACATTAAACTAAAATGGATCCCAAAGGGATTCCTTGTCATAGTTTTGCTTACTCTTTAACAAAAACAGAAAACAAAAGTTCTTTTAAGAGCAAAACACGGTCATTATCTCTGATCTTCCCAGTATTTACAGGACTAGAGGCTCAGATACAGTGTGGGGCAGTTGTGCCCGACTTGTGAGTAATCAGTAGGTTGCTGGTTTGATTCCAGCACTGGCAGGTAGCAACTGAAGTGCTATTGAGCAAGGCACCTAACCCCTGATTGCAGTGATACGTCACAGGCCAGTGATGACATCACAGCCAGGAAGCTTAAAAAGCATGTGCTCTGCGCAAGCTTGTAGCTTCATTCAGCACAGCACTCATCAGCAATTTAGACAATTAGTATGTGCATAAAGAAATCTATGGATGGGATACACATGGTTTACATGTTGCGTGTTCAGGGGCATTGCTCGCTGAGTCATTTTACACCTCTGTACACAGCTGTGGAAACTGTGGGTATGGCCCCTGAGGTTGTTGAAACCATTCTACCATCCAGAGCTCCTCCTTCAAGGAAACTGTATGCCTTAAAGTGGAAACTGCTCACTTTATGGTGCAGAGGACGCCAGATGGACCCAGTCATCTGCACTATTAATGTAGTCCTGGAGTTTCTGCAGGTACGACCCTCTGCAGGATTAACTCATTCTACCCTGAAGGCTTTACTAGGTGACTATACAGTGCGTAGACACCCTTGGGGCTACACATGCACTGGGGCTGAGACCCCAGGTACGATCTTGTGTTCCACCTTGGGTCCTGGCCGTGGTTCTAGATGCTCTTTGTGCTCCACCTTTCAAGCCCATTGAGAACATTTCTGATCCGTTTGTGTGAGGGGTGTGTGTGTGACATTACTGCGCCTGTGACATGAACATCTAGTTCTCTTCAGGGAACCCGGGTTACATATGTAACCTGAGATGTTTGTTATTTTCTATTTTTAGGTGGGTGTGCTTTAATTTAGTTGCATGAATAATAGCTGCGCTATTGTATAATAGCATGCCACTGGCTCTCATGTTGACATGGAAATCCTTTCTTAACCAGTTACAGTGGCAAGATGTGTCATGTTTTTCTGAATAAATTTGTTATAAAATGTGATCTGATCTTCATCTTAGTCAAGGGTATTGACATATATGTCTAAAAATAATAACAAATAAATCTGATCATTTTTGTCTTTATTGAACACACTCATTCAGTATTCAAAATAGCAGTGGAAAAAGTAACTAAAACCCATGGAATTAAAATTGTTTTATGTTTCAGCATTGTCAGATAGTTTCCTAAAGTACCCTAGAATAAATGTGAATAGAAAAGCTTAGTGTCACGCCAGGCCTGCGGAGGGAGTCCTCTCCACAGGACTGTTTGAGCTCGCTCCCTCTGCAGCAACTTCCTGTTTACTGGCTATAAAACAGAAGCTGTTGCAATGTGTTATATTGCCTTTCCTGTGTTTTCCTTGTGTTCTCCTGTGTTCATTGTGTTTGGCTTCTTTGGTTTCTGATCTCTGGACTGTTTAATGGTTTTGGATTATTGCTGCCTGCCCTGGCCCTTGCTATTGTTCTGTGGATTTCGAGTACTGGATTGCCTATTGTGTCTGACCTTGCCTGTTTGACCATGCCTTTCAATAATAAAACGCTGCATATGGATCCGCCTTCCGTCTCCATCTACACTCCCTACCTGACACTCAGAATAGGTGGATTTTAATAATTTTAAAGATTAAAATCTTGGTAAATCTGTTTTAGATATTGATGAGGTATTCTCATATATATTATTCTGAAGCAAGAAGAAATACATGTAAGACTGTAAAACTAAGAAGCAGGCTGAAGCAAAAATCTTAATTCATTCGAAATTTAAATATTATTGCCTATGCTGAGGTGTTTTAGTGATTATCTTTAGTATGTTCAAAAATACCTCCTTTATGAACAAACATTTTTACACATTTTCTTAATTCTTTAACAGTTTTAACTGTTATTACCTTATAAATTTCAAAATTAAATGTATAAATATACAAACGTTTCAGTGTATATTTAAAATATTCAACCTTTAAAAAGCGGATAATCCCACTGCAAAATTTAATTGGTTTCTGATCTTATTCTTATTGCCTGGCCTTTTTCTTAGCAGTGTGAGTATTAGTTGATACATGATTTTGGATCACTCTTATCTCTTTAAATTCACAAATAGCTAAGTTCCTATCTTTTTGTGGTACCTGTCATCTTAGCCCATGGCCATAGAAAAAAGCCAAATGCCTTGTTTATTTTGGAGATCATGTGATAAAAGCTAAAGCACTAGCATTCATGATGGCTGACCCAAGAGTGCACTGCAGGGGCTGGACACTGGCACTGATCATGCGCTTTGAGAAATCTTTTGTTTGTAAAAGAATCTTAGAAAGCTGTATATCTGTAGCTTTACATTTTGGTAAAGAAATCATTTCTCCACGTAAAGAGGATGACATAGAGCACCACTAGTTTTTGAAAATGGGCTTATAAAGCAATTTGTAGTTTAGGATGAATTGGTGAACATGTACCAAATTGATCCTTAGGGTAATGACTGTGATGTCATTTATATTGGATTTTTTATTATAGTATAACACTGAGCTGTTTTGATCTATTTTTAAGCAATGAGCTATGAAATTCCATGCTAGCCTGAAGTTACACTTGAGAGAAATTCGAAAGTTAAACTAGAGGCTACATGCAAAAGTACATTATTGAATTTACTTAATTTGTTTAGAAACGTGATGTTGCCAAACAGCACTATGTCAGGGCAAAACCTCTGACAAGAAATCAACTTTTCTCAAACAGTTCTTCAAAAAGTAAAACATGAATTACATGATAATATGTGTAATCATGGTAATTATAACGCTACCTGATACATAATTTGATAAAGCTCAACTGGCTGGTGAGGACATAAAACGATCCTTACACTGTAATCACCCAACAGTTGTTTTATGATTCAAAATGTTTCAAGCTGAATCACAAATAGCATGTTCCCATTCTAAACAGCCATCGATCAGAATGTATAAACTAATCTATTTCTGAAATATTGCTAAGGAAATTGCAGCATTTATCATCAGTACCCAACTACATTAATCGCTACTGAAAAGAAGTTGAAAATTGCTACCTCACTGTCTAGAAATACCTAGTTAAGCTAATCAAGCAAAAGTTTTTTTTTGAAGCAAAACTTCAGGACCTAACTTCTTACACACCGCTTGTCATAGACCAATAAATAGAGGTCAAACCGACTGGCTTATAGAAGAGGTGTGCTATGTCTTTTGTAAGCAATTTGGTCATAATGTTATTTTGAGTGTACAAAAAAGTAAGCAAAAAAATTCCTTACATTTAACATTGGGCTGAGTTTTATGCCATAGATCTTTATGACAATATCATAGAGCCTTGGAGGTGGGCCACACACTTCATAGCCACACCATAGCAATCATTTACAGTACCCTAGCAACCACCCCATTGACTTTTATGTAAAAAGGTGAGAGGCATCAGAACATCATAGAGACAGTTAGGTGTTCTCCTTTGGCTCAGACTGCCAAGTATTCCTTAATTATTTTCATGGAAACTGTCCAGCCATGCACTAGCAACTATTTTGACCACCATAGCAATCAACATGAATTAACAATATCTCAACACCAGAGACTCTTGATTCAGACACACATGCTTTCTAGTGGTTTTACCCTGTTAACTGTCTAGCTACACCCTGTAACCATGTAAATAATTAAGCCATGTCTTTAGAACATTAGAACATTGTGAGATGTGTGTGGACTTATTTGACTTTGAGCCTCATATCAACATGTATAAGCAATACTTCATTATCTCAGTTATGCTATATCATATTAGCATAATCAAAAAACATGTGGCTATTATGTGTAATCATGATAGCATCATGTGAACATGTTAACATTGTTGAAATATTCTAACCCAAGTTTTGCCATGGCAAGCACCATTCACATTTTCCTTAGAATGTAGTCTGCATTTACTTTTAGAAATATTATATTGTTTTTACAATATGCCATATAATGCATATGTTTATACCTTTAAGTTCACATTTACATAATTGACAGAAATGTAATATTACTGAAAAAAGGATGTTTTATTTGTACTGTTTTATTTGTACATTGTGCTGCAATGTCTATGTTATAGGACTGCACGCAAATAAATCCCACTTGAAGAAAGTGTTGTTCTAGAGTATTCCAGATGTCAGTGGAGGTCTTCAGGATTGCTGTGGCTGGGGTGGTGACTATGACTCCCTGACACAAACAGCCAAAAAGGGCTATAAGAAAGTGATGACTCGCCAAAACGTCTTCACTTTTCTCTCTTTGTCCTCATTTTAAACAAGTACACACACACAGACTTACATTTGCAAAACTGTTTTAATGTTTCAGTTAAAAAAATTCAAGAAAAATATTTATACAATGTTAAATTACATATTTTAAATTCATTTTAGACAGATTACATATACACAAAAAATTGCATATGTAATATTTTATTACAGGAAAAGAACAGTTAACAAATACAGTGATTGTTAAACAAAATAAAAACAATAAAGATCTTTGGATGTAACTTGTAGAAACACAGATTGGTTTATGTTTGGTAATATTTTGTAATTTGCACCCTGATGCAGGTATGTTAATAAAATTGGAATTAATCTTTATTATAGAGCATTACCCCACTGTGATATTTCTGGTCCTATCTGGCACTACAGAGCCAGTACACACACATCACCCACTCAAATTAACTGTTGAATAAGTCCACCTAATCTTGAGCCCCTGAAACAATGGTTGCTTGGAAAAAAACATTTTCCATCCATCAATCAAGTAGTTAAGCTTTGGAGATTTATAATTAATTATACATGTAGAAAAGTGCAGGTGACGTGAATGTTTCTTAATAGAACATAATGATGAGCATCGGTTACACATTACAGTGTGTGGGGACATAATCTGGTAACTCATGGTGTGGAAATCCTTCATCACCACAAACACAACTCGTTTAGTGTTACAAACAGCAGGCTTCATTAAATAAACAGTTGCAGAGCAGGACAAGGACAGTCTGAATATCCTCAAGTCATTAGGATAATTAAAGAGGAAAAGCAATTGAGTAAACAACGTTGTTAGGCTGTCACCACTAATTAAGCCATTAAAGCAAAAAAGGAAAGGAATGTTAATTACCGACAGCTTGTCGAGAGGGGGGGTTGACACTAGAATTATCTGACTGAGAAACCAGGGGGCAGCGGCAGAGAGAGAGAGATGCTCAGGACCACTCAGTGCTGTCCTGCACAATACAGCAGCCATTCAATACATTTAATACATTCACCCATAATCTCTACAGTCCGTGAAATAGCCAATTCAAATTTTATTCAACTATGACCAAAAAAAAGGCCATAAAGGTTTTTTATGCACATAAAAAATGTGCTATTGGCACATTAGCACATAATAAGTGTGCTAAATATGTGTATTAAGATAACATGTTTGGTTAATAATAAATACCACAGAAAAGTAATCTATTATTCTATTTCTACAACAGGTTTATAGAGGTTGTGCATCTTTGTTCTTCTATAAAAATAAAAAAAAAATAATAACAAATAACTAAAGAAATGTTAAAAGACTTGGATAACTGGATAAAGAACTGCAGGAGCGGGGAAAATGCAAATAGCCCCTTAATTGAGGCGTTACTTTATAAAACGATAAAGCCATTTCATAATGCAATGCAGAACATTGAGTTTATTCAGATTATGTTGTAAACCATAATTTTGTATGTGAGCGTAAAGGATTATTTTACTATGCATCTGTATGTATGACAGAATTATTAACGTTTACCGTCACATTAATTGTAAATAAATGTATTGTTGAATGAATTGTCAAAAGAAATCTATAAAACAAAGCTGCTCTGCACATTCTGCTTTTGGTAATTTTTGTCGATAATGGAAATAGCGGCTTATTAAACATGATTTTTATAAGGTGATTTGCGTCAAGTATTTTCCGAACTAGAACATAAATGAATTAGCAATAAAATAGACGTTAAGCCCTAATAGCAGGGGTGCTCATTATTGCGCCTTTAATCACTAAAGAGATGCCATTCATTTGCCCAGAGAAGGCACGTTTTTTGTGAATTTCTCAAAGTAACACGCTTGTGATGGAAGGAACGCTGCTTGAGCCGACGTCAGTAAAGCTTTTCTGTACTGCGAGTTTTGATTACCGCTGGCAACAGGCTCGTAGTTCGCTTTGGAGGCAGTGGCCGACGTGAAAGGGTCCCAGCATGATCGCACTGCCTATGAAATTACGACGGCCGAGAAAGTGCTCCTCTGCATTTATAGTGCATTTAATCAGCGGCCGACTTTTTGATAGTCAAACAATAGTTAATTACAGTAGCACCTGTCTGAGAGGTCGGGGTGGATCGTTGTTAATGAGGCCTGTGCGGCGCCTGCATCTTTTCTAGGAATATATAAAACAACAGGGATGCGCCGCATGGCTTCTTTAGCCCGCTACTTCCATGCATTGCTCACTGTGAGATGATTGACGGCGAAGACGGGGAGACAATGGAGAAATGGACGTTGATTCCATCTCTTGTGTTTGGAGAAATTATACATCTTTGCTCTCAACTTCAGAGAGAAGGTGGGGGCGGTGGGTTGCGGTTTGCTTTCATAAGTCGGAATAATGTTCCATCTTTCTAATTATTTAAAATCGTTTGCCTATTTCCTTCGTTTTTGAGGAGGAGCATTTATTTAAAAAAAAATAATGTTGTTAAATCTTGTTTCTTTATCATTTGAATGCATGCATTGAAAACGGTAAATTGACAGTTGAATGTGGAGAGCTATTGAAAATGAGTATCAGCACCTTTCTCCACCTTGCCTTTGTTTCTGCATTACAGAGAAAAAAAGGCTACTGAAGTACAATTTAATAATGCACACATCATGCAGATTGTGCCAAAGAAAGAAATGCTTTGCGGCGCAAGCTTGGTTGAACACCAGATCAAAGTTTATTAAAGATGATCTTGTAAAGAAACTTGGTCTAAAAAAGCCACATAGACTGCTGCAAACACATGTAAAGTTTACCAAAAATATTTATTTTTCTTATAAAATAAGATATTTATTTAATATAAGATATTTAAGATTTTTCTTATAAAACCTTTCAGATATAGACAGTTATATGTTTGCTTGCTCAATCTTAAATGTTCAATGTTTATGGGCCATAAGAACATTTAAGTCTGTGTGAGTGTGCTGGAGTATATAAAATATGAGCCTTTCACTTGTCCGTATACTTTGACCTTATTTATTTGACCTTGACCCAGTAAACACCGTGTAGTGCTGTAATCTATTTTTCTGTTCCCTATTGGTAAGCATATTTGCCATAGCCAATCAGGTTGATTGATCATCAGCAAGGCCACAGGTTTGGCAATCAGCTGGGCTGTCACAGCCACTGCAGTCTCCCAACAGAGACGCAGGGCTTGACAGCACAATAAACTGGCTATTCATCAAAATGTCCCACTCTTGGACATCAGCTCTAGCCTGGGGGTGACTCTCATACCCCATATTGAGTAGCACACTGCTCAGAGGGCAAATGGCAAACCATAGGAGTGGAGTCTACTCTCTGACCTCGAGTTGTATGTGCATGTTGGTTTTGGAGCATGTATTATGTTTGATTTGTGAAAATTCTTTCATTATTCACTCACCTCTATGTCATACATTTCAAACTCAAACTGTTATTTTTCTGTTATTTTAACTCAATACTGCTTTATATTCAAAAAAAGTTATAAGTAAAGTAAATAAGAGTAATTAATTACATTTGGGTGAGAAACAGGCCATATTTAAGCCATTTTCTTACTGAAAATCTTTAAAAAATTATTTTGTTGTAAAAAATTGGGTTTAAAACAACATGAGAATAAATAAATTTGTAAATAATTGTCTTTTTTGTAATTATTCTATTTACATCCTGCTTGTGTGAATTGCCAATACATCCCACAGACACTCTTGCAGTTATACTTCAGTGTTTGATTTCAGTGATTTGGAACTTAAAGCAATATTGGCTAAAGAAGACAGAAGATAAACAGTCAAATGTGATAACCATAAAAAACAAAGCATTTATCAAACCTCTATTACATTATTTGCTGTATTTTACACATACACACACAAAGACAATGGTCAGTCAAAACAGATGTAGCAAGGTTATGTACAGATGTCTCAGGTTACGTATGTAACCCTAGTTTCCTAAAGAGAATGAAACACTGCATTGAAATGCTATGGGAACACTACCAGCTTTTATGCACTCTTATACAGGTTTTAAATCATGTGGCGTGACATTAAAATTTTGGGGCATGATGTCAGGTGGCAACATGACCAGGAAGAATAAAAGCATGTGCTTTGCACTGCTCAGGTTAGCTTTGAATCTGAATGAAGCGAACGCAAGCAGGTGGTAACTGCAATATGCCCTTGATTCGCAGCGTCTCCTTCCCTTCAGGGAACCAGGGTTACGTATGTAACCTGAGACGTTCCCTTTCAGGAACTTGAACTTCTTTATTTTGGGATAATAACGAGAATCCTGAGTTCAGATTTTATTTGCTTTTTTAAAGGTGACCTAGAGTGGTTGAGCAGAGTATAGATTCTTGTTCTGTGATGTGACATAGAGAGAATAGCACTTTGGTTACGTCTGTAATGCCCCAGAAGCTGTCTAAAAACCTTTTTAAAAAATGATTTTATGGTGGGGCTATTTAATGGGTGAATTTGAGCGTTCTGCGCAAATTTTGCGCCGCTGGAGGGGATCTGACAACTTTATAATGATATGCGGGGCGCTGCACGGTGATTGGCTGCCTTCACTGCCACACGAAAGAATAATTATGTGACGTCGTCATCTGGCTTCTGAACATATGCGGAACCATTTACTAATCCGAACACACGGACCGACAGCTATGGTGCAGATTCAGCCTTATATGTTTGAGCCTGAACCAGAGGAGACACTGAATTAGAGGAAGAACCTGTTAAGCAGAGACTGGATTTAAGCGTTTCTCAATGGTAAATTATGTGGAATGTTTGTTTGAACGCTTATAGCTTTACGTGCCCACAAAGTTCTCCCGTCATGATAAAGTTATAGCCACTACATCCATTCGGATCATGAATCAAGACTTTATACTAACTATAGTTTAATGTATATACTGTTTATGAATGGAGGCTTCAGGTATGGGTGTAAATATTGGGCTGACGGTGCACATCTGCCCCGTTCGAAACGAAAACGGAACTATGTCAAATACACAGTGTAAAGTCAATAATTAATATTGGCATGACAGCATAACTGGACCAAAGGTTTATCATTATTGAATGCTGTGCATCGAGAACATAAACATATAACAGTATACAAACATACATATCTTTATACTTACTATATTTATTTGAACATATACCATGGCCGTTTGTCACTCAGAGAAAGCGACAGGTAGACCCAAGGTGACCCATTGACTAGCAGTGTGTAATGAGACTAGATCCACATATGGTTGAAAAAACAGAATAAAGAGAGTAAAAAGTACATCATTGCAATAACAAATTTTATTAGTTAAGCAAACGAGGCAGACATCATTTTGAATCATACCCAGAACAAAAGTATTAAAATATACTAAATGCCATTCTCCTTTCTCCCTATGTCTAGCAGGCAATGCAGATTTTCATCTTAACATATTCAATGTCCTCTTCAAATTCAAGATTAAGGCTTTTTGCTGGCCGTGACTTGACTGGTGTTGAACTAAATGGAAGTGAAGCTGCTCTGAATGTATATTGAATAAATATGAATACAAAACTCATTCTCAATTCAAAACTCAATTCATTCTAAACAATACAATTATGTAATTGATTGACAAACAGGATAACAGTGAAGATTATCTTGAAGTATTAAACACATAAATAATATAAATTTATAAATAATATAAACTTTTTTACAGTAAACTCGATTACAATCACAGGCTATTTTCATGTAGAACTGTTTCGGTGCTGTGGTCCAAAAGTGTTGTTCCTCTAGACTGGGTTTCCTGAAGATCCGTCCGACAGCCTCTCTTGTATCCTGGGGAAGAAAGCGGGTCGTATCAACACTGAAATAAATCTGAGAAGTTACTCTCGTGTTTTATATTGTTATCTGTGCTAAGCGCTAAATCTATGGATGCTGCTAACGTTTGTTTACATTGTAACGCTAGCCATACACACATCAAAGCGAATATGTTCTCATTTTAACTATTAAAAACACAATCTAATGTAACGATGTAATACTTACAGCTTGTGGTGATTGTTGATCTTGATGTGGAGCATCAGGCGCTGAGAGACGCGGCAGGTTTGTAAAACTGTCCGATGTAAAACAAGCGGAGCAAAGTCATAATCCGCGGCTAAAAGTCGTGGTAAAATAAACCTTTGCCGTGCATCACAGGCATTTCTTTCGTCTGGGAGGCGATAAAAGGTTTGAACACCAATTGTACAGCCGGGGAGAGCAGCTCCCATATGAACACGAGCCGCCATTTCTTGGACTGTCGCAGTAACATTAGCGGGGACGGGGCTGTTTGGGGAAGGCGGGTCTATTCAAACTATGTTTTCTGTTACGTTTCATTTTCGTGAGGTGGGGGTGAGTGAGAGGCTTATTGCGCAATAAGCCCCAGCTTTTCAGCCTGAGCCGTTTTCAGGCACTCATTGTTAAAACATAAATTTAAATGCTTTAGAGTGGTTTAAAATGTCTGGAACTTTTTCTATGTTCTTTTAGGCGGATATACTGCCATTTTCCGTCAAAACTAGAAAAATTTTGATTTTGACTCTAGGTCCCCTTTAATATTTAAGACAACATTCAATTTCATTCACAAATTCATAGGGGGCAGTTGTGCCCTGGTTAGTGAGTCAGGCCTGTAATCAGAAGGTTACTGGTTTGATGACAGCAGGTAGATGCTTAAAAAATGTCGCTTTCATTAGTATTTTACAATAGTAATGTGTTATTAAAAATGTGTTTAGCAAAAGTTATGCCAAATAAAGTTCCCTTTTAAGGAAATCAAATCTGCATCTGTATGAGATCAGATTTCAGTCTTAAAAATTGCAGTCGCAAATCGAGAAATAATAAGTGTAAATCAAAAAATTAAAAACATGGGTCTAAAAATATTGTACAAAACTAAAACATGCTCACATTTAATTTTTTTGTGCGCTTAGTATTTCTTCCTTTGCCCTTGTTCTCATGTTTTGTGCTTGCGTTTTCAAAAGTTGTGCTTGAGATTCCAAAAGTTGCAATCCGAGTTTCATGTTTCAAATCAGACCGGGTTTCAGCATCACCATTGGTCCACTACTCTAGATCGACAGCTGCTCCTCTAGGCAATCAGTTGAATGGGAAGTTGACGTCACTTCGGTGTGACTCGTGGCTGCTGTGGATAACCCTTACAGGTGTGAAGATTGATAATCACTGTTACTCCAATGTACTCCAATACTCCAATGTATCAAATCAATCATGCCATTTATTTAGATTAAAATAATAAAAGTACCTTGAACATTTAAAATAAAGTTGTTTCAAGAAGGAAAACACTGAATTGTTTTTTTTTTTTACATTTTTCCTATTCAAACGAATTCGATGATAACACCTTAATCAATTAATTGCAGTTAAATGCAATTAATTGGAAGCTGATCCTCATCAAATCAATGAGCCAGTGCTCCTTAACTGGTTCAGATGTGGATATTTCAGCTGGCATTTGCTCAAGAGAAAACCGTTGTTAAATAACATTGTTAATTAACAGGGGTTCTGACTGCTTACACTTGTGGTCCATGGTGGTCACTGTCTCAATCTTTGATTCTGTGGCAGGCTTGGGTGTCATGCTATACTCAGGAGGACCCACTCCACACTCACAAATGTTGTAAAAAAAAAGAATTACATTGTGAGATACTGGTCTGTTTCAAAGGGTGAGAGACTGAGTGGCTGTATGGACTCAGACAACAGGAGAATGCTACTGAGGTTGTTTATTGATCCAACACAAGTAAACGATTTAACTATGAGGACAATAAGGAGACTTGAACAACTGATTTGACAGTTCTTACAGATGCAGGAGCTCATTGATCATGGAGGGTGATGACAATACACACTAAGCTGGAAGTTCTTAACAGCAGTTCAACAGGTGAAAGACAACAATCACAGAAGAGACTTGGTACCAGGAGGAATCAATGAGGGAAAAACACAGGAGATTATTGGGAGTCCTTTATGATTAACAAGACCTGATAGTGACGGCTTGCTCGGAGTGTGCATATGTCTTGACGTGATAGTGGGCTGCAGGTGCTAGTGATTAGTTCTCAGGTGAATAGGTGCAATGTGGTTGGCTGTGGTTGAAGGAGATTGTAAAATTACACCTGGTAAGGAATAGGGCCCATCTGTTTTGACATGGATTAAGTTGTGAAGCAGCCTTTAGTTACTCCAGGTTCTTATGGTCAGTAGGGATTATAAAGGGGTGTTGAGAGCCCCATAGTCAGTGCTGCCACTCCTGTAAGGAAAGCCTAATTGCCAGGAGTTTTTGATTATTTATTCATAGTTTTTCTCTGCCCAATTAATCTTCTTAGGGAAACAGGCATACAAATGGAGTGTTGGAAACATCCTGAAATTTACCGAAAATTTACCATGGTTTTGTTTAGAGTAATCAATGCAAAAGTAATTAAGATTGAGCTAATCCTAATCTATAAGTAATAATAAAAAAAAATAACCTTAATCCTATTTAAAATATTTAGAAAAATATTTTTATGTCATAGCCATGATTTACGAATTTGTGTGCACCTTTTATTAATTAGTTCCCTCAATTTAGGTAAATCGTTCCCACGTTTTATTAATTCATTCCTTCGATTTAGGTAAAAATCGAGTGAGTACCGTGAGCATATAACAATGAGTTTTGTCAACTACCAATTTGAATTTTCCATTCACTATAGTGTGAATGAAAGAAGCTCTATTTCTTTTGTTTAACAACATTGACAGATCTTGTGAATTTGAAGAGGAATTACTCATAAATTATACAGTAGAATAAATTGGTCTTTATTGTGCACATAGAGGAGTTCCCTGAGTTTTCTCATCTACCAGTTTAAAATGCCCCTTTAATAATACATTAAAAACGCTTTTGTTCAGTTATATTTACCGATGGTATGTGTATGTTATCAACAACATGGCAGATTTGGCAAAAGACATGATTTTTTAGCATGTTTTTTTTCACATTTTTATATTTCATGATTGGTCTTCAAGGGCTGCTTTTAAAGGCTGGAATATTGATTAACATGGACCTTATTAGGACAAATATGGGTAGGGAGAAGCATGAGGCTTGTGCACGAATGCATAAGGAGTGTCTACAGGTGTGCTCAGCATGGTGTTCAGATTATTTTTTTTGCATACAAAAATTATGACTTTTCTGATGCACCAAATCTTTTAGAGTGGTATCTATGCAGGGTTTTATAAATGAGGCCCCTGATTGGGACATGACATGAGATTAATCGTATCTACCACTCATATTGAAAAATACCACACTTTGCAAAGAAAGTAGCATACGCCCTGTTTTTTGTCGTATGTTTGTTTTATAAATGAGGGCCAGTGAGTGCTGGCTTAATGTGTTTTTATATCTGGTGTGATATTGAGCTGCAAGTGTGGGTGATTGGTACTCCGTTTAATTGGTTCAAGGGGGGCTTGATTAATCAGTGGTTGGTGATTGGTTGGGTGTACAATCTGATAGATGCATTAGAAAGCCATGCAAATGTATGCCCCCTCTAACATTTCAACAGCAAACCTGCTCATTTTATAACCAGATTTCTACAGCACACACTCACCCTAACAAATTCTCTTTTTACATTCATGTTCAGACGGTTTTGTGATGTTGAAGTTCTGTGGTCCATAAATTTGTGGTTGACTCAAGATGGTTCATTTTAGCTTGCATGTGAATGCAAGTTAAAGATGGAAGTATATGAGGTAAGGAGTGGTAGGGTTTTGAGCAGGGTGTAATCAAATGATTTGTTATCCTCTTAACCACATTAATGTATGTTTTTGCAAACTAGTTAATCAAACTAGTTTATGCAGGCATCATTTGGTTTAAGGATGGGCAGGAAAGAACTCACACTCACAATCAGTGACTGTCAGGAGCTGTTGCACTGGGTTGGAGGTCTGACACAGGTGTACATTATTTATGTATGATGTTACAGCGACTGTTCAAACACAAACTGTTCAGAAGACAGTAAAATTAGATATGAGAGAATGTTGCAATAAGCCTGACACATAATAGTGAGGTTTAGAGTGCACATGCTTTTGAGAGAACAGTAGCAGATGGCAGCATGTCAAAGCAACAGATATATCTGTGTTGTATATCTGCATATCCTCTGCAGAAGCTGGGACTCAATAGACAAACAAGCAAAAGTCAGATGAAGTGAAATTAGCTGCAACTGCAAGCAGAGAGCAAAGTGTCATATTCTCTATGTCATATTTTTTCTAACAGAAATATTGTGATAACTGATATCATTAATACTGATGGCTGGCAGTCTTTCTCTAGCTGACTTTCTAGATTAGACACTCTGTAACTATTCAACATAATAGTTCTATAAGTTTTGAGATTTTTACAAATTTCTGCATTTATGTGTATGTGTATATTTATTAAGTCTGTTCTGGAAGTACTTGTGTATATTTACTATGTCTGTTTTGTGTGTGTATGTGTATATTTAATATGTTTCTTTTGTGAGTTTGTCTTTTTTATTTGTTTATTATGTTTTAGTATGTATTATTTTCAGATTCGTTTCATTTTCAAGTTTGGAAAATATCTTAAGACATTTTCTTTTACATCTGTACAGCTGCTTTGTAACAATGTACCATTGTAAAAACACTGTCATTCCTTGTTTTTTAGATAGATTTTTTTTTTAGAATCCACTTTGATGTAGGAGCTTATTTAGATACCCTGAAAGGCAATCCTAGAATGAAAATTTTTCCTAGTTCCTGTGGTGTAAAAAAAATCCACCAGTAGTTCTAGGAACTATGAAGCTATGAACTACCTAGCTGTCTGAAAGAGTGCACCAAGGCAAAAGAACCAAGGAGCCATAAATGGCTCGAACAAAAGGCCATAGAACCTCACAGAGGTCAAGGAAGTGGAACATCTTGATGCACTGCAGTTGTCCTGAACTGGGTGCCATACCTCGAGTTGGTTCCCTGAAGTGCGGAAAGACCAGAGGACACAAAAGAGGTGCAGATAGAGGTGCGGTCTTGTTTCCTTTTCACACGTTGTCGTAGTATGTCTTTGTCTGTGTTTTTACATGGTACAGGTAGTTCATGATTTGTAGTTTTGTTCATGTATCAACCATGCAGCAACTGGCATATCATTAAACATATGTAATGCCAGGCCAGCAGAGGGAGCCCTTTCCCCCTAAAGGTGCGTTCACACCGGACGCGAATTGCGCGTCAAATTCGCTTCATTCGCGCGTAGTTTGACGCGTGAACATTTTGAGCTCAGACGCTTCATTCGCTTCATTCGCGCGTCAAATTTGCGTGTGGGAGGGGCTTCTGCCAGGCGGCTGCATTCTCGTTGAGAAATGGCGGAGCTCACTCACTCACTCACTCACTTACTTTCTTCCAAGCAAGAGCCTTTTTATTTCTGTCTTTATAAAGGAAGGACGAGGTATCATACAGCTCCGGGTAACGGCGCACAGCAATGATAACCTTCTCCTCCATTTTGTCTCCAACCATCTGCCTCTGCTCTCTGA
>JBAJNP010008408.1:0-20332 GCA_036877545.1 Yasuhikotakia modesta
GTTTGTTAGTATTTGGAATGTCCTGCTTTGGTGTAAAAGACAACAAAAGTTAAAGAAACAGTAGTGGTTACATAAGCTAATGCTCATCTTATCCCAGCCTGATGTGAATCATGTGATAAGGGTGAGAGAATCATCTGTACTTCACTAGATGCACAGAAATCTAACCTGTGTTCCTTATTAACTGTATTATTCCTTGTTTTCATCTTCCCAGGGTCCTCTGGAGAAGTCAATGCAGAGTTCAGCTGTTTTGGAAAAGCAGAAAATCCTTGACAACAAAGTCGCAGTGATTAAAAGCAGCGTGCAGGTAATTTATTGGTTCAAAAGTCACACATTAAAACTCATTCAAGGTTTTTGGGTGTAATAGTGTTATATTCTGCATGTTTGTTCAGATGCTGGACCAGGCTGTGAAGTATCTTGAGGATATGCAGGACGATTTTGATTTCCGCTACAAGACGCTCCAACTTCGAGGTGCGTTTTACCTTGATTCTCTTCTAATGTGCTTCAAAAACAGACCTCCACCCTACAGGTCTGTTACGCTGTAACTTGTGACATACAGTCTATATAAAGGCGGCTGTTGGTATGCAAATAAAATCTCTCTAACATCCTTCAGATGCAGCTGAGAGGAACTCTCTGAGCATGAAACAGGAAGTCACTACACTTCAGGAAATTCTAAACCGCCTCGACTTCAAAAGAAAAGTATGTGTTTCTATAGTGCTACCCTTAGCTCTCATACTGTCAGACTTCCTGCTTTTATGGTGGCTGTTTAAAGTGACGCAGACTTGAACTTGTTGATGATACAGTTGATGATACAGTTGATGATACAGATTTCAGTGTGCTTATTGTACCTCAGATTAAAATTCCATGGGTGCTGTTCGCAGATTTGGGTTTTTTCTTAGGTGTGTGACACAACAGTGGGTTGTTGCTGACTTGTCACTGTTAGCTTGTTTTTGCTCACTTTGTTTTGTAGGAGATTTTGTCAAAGATTGCAGATGTTATAAAGGAAATCGAGGGCCTGATTTCCTCACAGCTCAACCCAGAGCTGAAGGAATGGAAGCGGAGACAACAGATCGCCTGCATCGGAGGACCGGTTCTGATAGGACTGGACCAGCTCCAGAACTGGTATTGCTTTTAACTAAAGCTTTCAATACAGGAAGTTGAAGCATTTCCTGTGATGTAGAGATCTGAGTGCACAGACCTTTGACATGTACATTAGGGTTAAAAAGAGCTAATGAACGCTGGCTTAACTGCCTTGGCAGTTTACAACAAAAGTTTATAAAAATCTTATCCAGTCTGGAGAGAGATTAAAATGTAAAGATTATTAACTTTTAAGATTAAAAAAAAATTTGATGTTTAAAGGAATGATGGCCTTGGCTAGCTAGGGTGTTTTTGCTAGGCCATTGGAAGGCAGTTGCTAGGGTGAGTGGGTGGTTACTAGGGTAACCTGCTTAGGCGTTAAAGATGCTGATTACTCTGCATCACTGCTTGTCGAACTTTGGATCAAACATGATTTTGGTGTGAAATCACTTTGACAGGTTTACCCTGACAGCACAGAGCCTGTTCCAGATTAAACGACAGCTGGACAAATTGGGTGAATTGATTCTGAAGGTCACTTATGAGAGCGACCCGATCCCACTGCAGAAACCTCAGATGGAAGAACAAGTCAAATATCTCATCCACCACCTCATCAGAAGGTCCAATATCTTAACAAAATGTATAAACACACTGTTGTGTGTTTATAAAAGCTGAAATATAGTCGGCTTTTATAGCTCCATAGTCGGCTTTTTATCGGTTTGTTTTTGTTGCAAACTAAAACTGAAATCTAAAACTGAAATCTGGGCTTTATATTATATTGTGTTTGAAGTTCCTTTGTGGTGGAAAAGCAGCCCTGCATGCCAACCCACCCTCAGAAGCCCCTTATCATCAAAACACAGGTGCAATTTACCACCAAGGTCAGGTACGAACCAGAGCCAAAACCTGTGAACAGTTTTAAAATCAACACTCGTTTCCAGTGTACTGACTGTTTGGGTTTTAGATTGCTGGTTAAGTTACCTGAGGTGGATTATCAGCTCAAAGTGAAGACAACATTTGACAAGTAAGTTTGCTGGCTTTATAACTGTTATTTAGTAACTTTTGAACGGAATATGAATATGTTTATGCATTAATTAAGGTATTTCAAGAAAAGTGTGAAGATCTAAGATCTAATTCTTGCTGTCAAATTCTGGCACTTAAATTTGATTAATTATCTTACAGTATGTACAGAATGTAAATGTGAATGTAAAGGAAGAAGTGAAGTGGGTTATCACTCACTAAGCATGAGGGTTTTAATAATACTTTGGATCTATATTTTGATTACCGTAATTGTGTTAAACAGTTTCTCTACTGTGCTCATTTAATTTACAGTGAGCTGTGTTTATCACCTGTGTGTTTAGCCAAGTGTTGCCTCAATGTTTTCTCTCTTGTGTTTGTGTGCAGAGACCTTCCACCAGGCAAAGTGTAAGTGTACACTCAACCGCAAACTGAAGAACCAACTTCCTGTTGATTATTTAGGCCACTTCTCAATATGATTTTGGGTGCAGTGGGAGGTGTTTTAGCTAGAAATAACCAGAGCTTCCTGTAGTCACTATAGTGTGATGGATGGAAAATGTTCCTGATTTTTCTCTGCAGGAACAGACAGTTCTTCATCCTCACCAACAACACTAAAGTGATGGATGTTGAAGAGTCGACCGGCTGTCTGTCTGTGGAGTTCAGACATCTGGTACTGCTGCTCTAGCATGAGAATCTAGTGTGGTAGATTTCTTACTGATTGTGATGAACTGTTGAGCCGGAAGCCTCCACAGATGTTCCTTGTGTGCTCCACTATTAGAATAAATCCTGAATTCTGCTCATTTAAGAGTTTCATGAACTGTTTGTGTTCTGCAGCAGCTGAAGGAAAGAAAATGTCCCACCGGAGGAAAAGGAAATGAGGTGAGACATGCGTTGCGTTGTGGCCCATATGTGTATTATATTATGAGCAAAAGAACAAACGTCTTTCTTTGTTTCATGTTAGACTGTTCTTTACTGAAAATGCATCAGTAGAGGGCACTGCCCTAGACTAATGTCTCTGTTTTAGGGGCCGCTGTCAGTCACAGAAGAGTTACATTCTCTAAACTTTGAGGCCATGCTGCTGTTACAGGGGCTGGATATTGATCTTGAGGTATGTTTGAGATTTTAATTGTTGCTTTATTACCTTACTACAGTATTTAAATTAATATTAACAGTTCATCCAAAATATTAACTTTCATGAAATTCATATTTACTCAACTCTACTATTTACATATTTTGTTTGTCAGTTATTATTTGAAAACAATGTAGTTAAAAATGACATGAAGGCCAGATTACCTCAGCTCAGGTCTTTTGTCACCGTGTAGACTTGCTCTCTTCCACTGGTTGTCATATCCAATGTCAGTCAGCTTCCAGGGGGATGGGCCTCCGTCATGTGGTACAACCTGCTAACTGATGATCCTAAGGTAAGACTATCGTAAGACTATTTAGTACCCATGTTCTAGATGTCTGCCCTTAAATATATATACACGTATGTGATTTGTCAATGTATTTGAGTCATAAGGGCTAAAATTGATGTAGCAGGTTACACGTGCTCAAAACAACCTATTTAAACACCTGCTCTGACCCGTGTAGAATCTTGGGTTCTTCAGTAGCCCATTACGGGCGAGTTGGAGTCAACTGTCTGAGGTTCTCAGCTGGCAGTTCTCAAGTTTTGCGGGACGAGGACTGAACAAGGAGCAGCTCAACATGCTGGGGGATAAACTCCTGGGTACGTTCTCAATGTCCTTCTGCTGAACACTGTCTGTGTCTTCATACTGTTTCAAGAACATGTAGCTAATACTTGTTTGTGTCAGTATAGCATGACCTCCATCTGAACTGTGTTTTGAAATTGTTTCTGAAGGTCAACATGCTTCTTATAATGACTGTCAGGTTTCCTGGTCCAAGTTCTGGAAGGTAATGCTTATTTCTGCAATGTATTTTAAATGGCTCTTCAGCATTGAAACAAGACAACATACATTTTATGTGGATTGTTTCTTCCCATGTTTTCCAGGAGAACATTCCGGGCAAATCATTTAGCTTTTGGCTGTGGCTGGACTCCATTTTGGACCTTATTAAAAAACATTTGCTTCCTGTTTGGATTGATGGGTCAGTGGCCTTATTCTGCATTTTGAGTTAAATACAGAACCTTATTTTTATGCATCTTATCAAATATCAGTGAACTCGCAGTTTGGTGTATAATAGCTAACACATAAACAAAATATTAGCCTACAGTGATCTTAACATCTTTATATATTCTAAAAGGTCTTTATCTTTGAAGTCATTCCCTGTCTGTTTGTCACCACAAATGACTCTTAGTTTACTGCTGCATGAGCAGAACAGCCAAAGTGTTTTACAGGCCGTTCACTGTTTATGTTCTCAATGGGTTCTGCTGTTTGTTTGGGTTCTCAGTTACATTATGGGGTTTGTAAGTAAAGAGATGGAGCGTGCCTTGTTGAAGGAGAAGGAGCCTGGAACGTTCTTGCTACGCTTCAGTGAAAGTCACCTCGGAGGAATAACCTTCACCTGGGTGGAGCAAGATGAAAATGGTGCATTTCTCTACGTTAAAGTAATATGTCTCAGCTGATCTACCAATCTCTGTGTAGAAAAGCTGATGTCTTGAGTGGAAGAAAAAGCATGAATTACCTTAAATGCTTTGGATAAAGCATGAATGTTACACACATTTTAGGTTAAAGAACTTCTTGAAACTAATTTAAAAGCGAAACCATTGCCCTGAATCCAGAAGAATTGTTTAGGGAATTTCCAGGCTGGAATTGTCCCAAAATGTTTCTCATACTTGTTTATTTCTTGTTATATAATCCTAAATGATTTACCCACAGGAGAGCGTAAGTTCATCTCTGTAGAACCCTACACCAAAAATCGTCTCAGTGCTTTACCCATTGCTGATATCATACGGGACTATAAGGTCATCGCAGACGGTGTTGTCCCTGAAAACCCTCTGAAGTTCCTGTACCCTGACATCCCCAAAGATGAAGCTTTTGGGAAACATTACAACAGTCAGCAAAACAAAGGTACCCAGTGTGTAAACCTTATCGAATTAATATACTAGATTATTTATTTAGTCCAACTTCTGCTATAATGATCATTTCGGAGTAGTTATGATATTAATAAGAAGTCACTACATGACTACATGTCACTACATCACTTGTCTAAGTTGTGGTTTTATAACATCAAAAAATATCAAAAAACAATTTTTTTTTTTACAGTTTGTCCTTATATTCAGACACATTTAGTTCCTGTTTCCCATCTGAAGTGAGTATTATGTTTGACAGTAGCATGATAATATGATGCTATCAAAGAATCTATTTGATTCTTATATTTGACTCAAATATTTGATTCTGTCAGCGTTCCAGCACAACATGTGTGTTCCTCTCCTGAACCTCCGATGTCTCCTGGAATGTTTGACATCCTGAGTCAACACCTCAGTCCCTTTGAGATTGAAAGCGCCGTAAATAAACATTTCTAACATCATTTACAGCTTTTATGTGCGTGTCCAAATGTCTGAGGCCAAAACAAAACATGTTTTTGCCTTGTAGGATAGTACAAATCCCTCAGAGATGTCTACTGTTCCCTCCATTCTCAGCTCATGTTGAGATGAGATGGATTATCAGGTTTGGCAGAAACTTGTATGAGATGTTCCAGCTCAAGGGCTGCTTGCTTTGACATGCCAAATACTGCAATATGCTGCAGTTCATATTCATTTTTCTATTTAACCTTTTATTCAAATTATTATGCTCATGAAACAGTTTGTTAAAAGCCAAACAGGCAACTAAGTGGTCTTAGATGTTTGGACCTCACCGTATATCTTGTTTTTTTTATTTGTTACTAATTAAGAAGATATTTGCTCTCTTAATATCTAGAGCTGAAATGAGAAAATGACAGCTCTTGTTTACATTGTAGATGAGTTCACCCTAGACAGAGCAACACTCTCGTATGGCTTGGATCCAAGATTTTGAATGGACTTGAATGGATTTTCCAAACCCTTATTCTTGGTTCTTCACTCTTCTGAATCTGCACCAATATCATGCGTTTTTCTTTTTGACCTGCTGACAAAGAATGTAGGTTCTCAAACATTGTTAATAAAACACAGTGACAGATAAATCATAATTCACGTCAGTGAGCCTCAATTTATTGTAAATTTGGCTGAAGATTATATAAACAGCGCACTGTACTGTAATGTAATGTAGGTACTGCTGCAGGTAAGTTAGGGTTAAATCGTAGTGTGGTCTGTTAATGATCGTTAGCAGCTGTTAAGTAAGGTGGTTATAAACTGGGACGGCACTAACCCTGCAGTTACACATGCTGGCTGGCGACGTGAGATATATATTCACAGATTTTATATGTGGCCCGTGTAGCCCGTGTGGCTCCGTATCTCCGTTTGTTGAGGCCTGGCGCGGATCCAGGTTTCGTTTTGTTAAACTCCCGCTTTCTCGGAAAACACGTGTTGGCTTAGATCAGTTTCGCTTCCTCCATCATCATCATCACAGCCTCCCGCTGTCTGTAACCGGACAGACGGCGCAGCAGCACCATCCGGATGAATCGTGTAGTAAGTTTCTGTTTCCTCGCCCGCGGGAGGGGCGTGGCTTTGCTACACGCGCTCGCACGTCGATTGGCTGTCGTCGCCAGGCTCTGTAAATATTATAAACGCCGCCCTTTGATTGGTGCAAACGCGCCGTGTGGGCGGGGCCTGCAGTGTTAGTTCCTGGTTCTTTAAACCGAAAGGGAACCGAGAACTGAGCGCATCGGGGTCCGGCTCGCTCCTTCCTTAAAGGTAAAAGGTTGATTCCTACAATGCAGCGTTATCGCAACGCAAATACATGTTTATTATGCGATGCCATGATGAGCGCAATAAAAACAATTCGGACAGATTAAAATGATATTGATCTGTAATGTGTGATTTTCACCACAGAAGTACCGTACGATAATAAGATTAGTTTATTTTTAATACTGTGTAATTTATTTGACCGATTTGTACTTTTACAATAAATGTCACGTAGTTTATTACACGAGCTGTTGCTGTGAGTTTCTGAGGGTGTTGAACTCCAGCGGTTCTGTTCAGATGACCCTGTGGCACCAGCTGCAGCTTCTGGACTCGCTGTATTTAGAACAAGTGGACCAGCTGTACGACGACGCTTTTCCAATGGAAGTCCGTCAGTATCTCAGTCAGTGGATCGAGAGTCACGACTGGTGAGTTTTCTTTGACGTTAAAACTGTTTATGCTTTACATTTTATTTAACTTTGACGTTTTGGGATGTGTTGTGTTTTAATTTAAATAGTAAATTCTTTCATTTCAAATGGAATTAACATTTGAGTGAATTTGAGTCACTCACTGCTGTTGTTGGTTGTAGGGATTCAGTCACTCACTGCTGTTGTTGGTTGTAGGGATTCAGTCACTCACTGCTGTTGTTGGTTGTAGGGATTCAGTCACTCACTGCTGTTGTTGGTTGTAGGGATTCAGTTGCCGGTGACGTGTCCCTGGCTACGCTCCGCTTCCATGAGCTCCTGAGTCAACTGGATGAGCACTACAGCCGTCTCAGCCTGGGAAACAATTTCCTCTTACAGCATACTATACGCAAAATCAAGCGCAACCTACAGGTGGCCAATGTCGTCCAAAAATATATAAAAAAAGTAAAGTACATGAAATGGCACGGTCATAAATAAGTGTGTCTTATTAGATGCACTTTCAAGAAGATCCGGTTCACTTGGCTATGATCATATCCAACACTTTGAACGAGGAGCGTAAGATTCTCAACAGGGCCGTTAATTCTAAGGTAGAGCCTCAGTTCTACAGTCACTGACATGTGCTTCACTGACACTCCAGTCCTTTGTTGTACACAGAGTGTTTCTTTTCACTGATACAAGTACCGTACATTCCTTGCTTTTATCTTCAGAGTGAATCAGATTCATCACAGGGCAGCGTTACAATAGAACAACAACATCAGCTGGAAAATGAAGTCAGCAGTCTGAAGAGGAGCGTGCAGGTAAACTGAACGACCTGAAGCGTTTATCACATTTCTTACTGAACATTTACCTTCAGCACGTGAACAGAACAGCCTCACCGTTCCTCATTATCCTGCTATTACATGGAGCTGATGATGTGATTATTTTGGTTATCTTCATAACCAAAGCTTCTTCTCAGCCAAAAATTACAAAACCGACATTTCCTTATGCAGCTGGAACCAACGTTAATGTCAAGACATTAATTTAGTTTTAACCAGCTGTGACATGAAATGTTTGTTTCCACCCAGCAAACTGAACAGAACATTCAGGTTCTAGAAGATGTACAAGATGAGTATGATTTCAAGAGAAAAACCTTACAGAATCGAGGTAATATGAAATGCTGTGTTACTGTACGTCCACTTATACTTTAGTATTTGGTTATACGATACAGATATACAGATGAAGTAAAAGAGTTAATATAATCCTGAAAGTGATGTAAGATTTTATTCTTTATGCAGAGGAAGTTGAAATGAATGGGTGTATAACAAAAGAGATCCAGCAGGAGAAAATGGTCATTAGACAAATGTTTATTGGGCTGAACAAAAAAAGAGAGGTGGGCAAAAGTATATGAACCTGAATCAACTCATTTATCTCATTCAACTCTTTTAACTCATTCAGCGTGATGACTGTCAAAATGAAGTCGCTGCTGTGTGTGTGTGCAGGTAGTAATAAAAGAAATAGCTCATGTACTGACTGTAGCAGAGCAGATTCAGCAAACACTCATATCAGAGGAGCTGCCTGAATGGAAGCACAGACAGCAGATGGCCTGTATCGGGGGTCCGCCCAACGCTTGTTTGGACCATCTTCAGAGCTGGTGAGAACCTTTATGAGATGCTTTCATCACCCCAAATTACTTACATTTGTCCAGTTTCAACACTGCAGTATCTACATTATCTAAACCAGATCTGTTTGTATAAAGCTGGCTTTGACTCTTGAGCCCTTAATTAAACAGATTCAGTTTACTGTCACTTCTGTGCAGAATTGATATTAACATATGATCATATCTAATGCATGAATTGTGATACAGGTTCACAATCATGGCTGAGTGTTTGCAGCAGATTCGCCAGCACCTGAAGAAAGTTCAGGAACTGGTGCAGAAATTCACTTATGACAATGACCCCCTCACTCTGAGCAAGAGCCAGCTGGAGGAACAGGCCCTGTTACTCTTCAAAAACCTCATCTCAAAGTGAGAAAAACAACTGAACGCACTCTATAGGTCACCGTAAGGTTCTGTAAGCAGAACGGTGGGTTATTGTATGTGGACTGTAGTGGGAGCAAAGCTGTGGCACACAGGGGGAATATGTGATGAAAGGATGAAATGGGTGATGTGTGTTTCAGTTCTCTTGTAGTGGAGAGACAGCCGTGTATGCCCACACATCCCCAGAGACCTCTGGTGTTAAAGACAGGAGTGCAGTTCACCGTGAAGATCAGGTGTTTTTCTGTCACTGCATTTCCCACAGACATTGTAAAGACACTCGTTTACCTCATGTTTCAACATGTCTGGGAAACGTGGTCGTGATTTTTGTGTAGATTTTATTGTTAAGATTAATGTCTGATTAAGATTAATGTTATTATTTTGTAGATCACTTGTCAAACTTCCAGAGCTGAACTGCCAACTCAAAGTAAAGGCCTCTATTGACAAGTAAGTGTCTGTCTGTCTGTCTGTCTGTCTGTCTAATTTAGGCTGATAGATGGGTCTGCCTGTCTACATTTGTTTATCCATCTCTTCTTCTTTAGGAATTTGGAGTTAAATGGAACAGACACGATGAGAAGGTCTGTTTCATCTTTCATAGTAATTCAGAGCGCAAATGGTTTTAATGGAGTTTTTTCATGCCACAGAACCACTCATGATAGTCTTTTGTGGTTTAACTGGTAGAGCTTTACCAGTCTTGACAAGTCCTGATAAAAGCAGAAGTCTCTCATGTTCTAGGTTCCGGAAATTCAACATTTTAGGGACAACCTTTAAAGTCATGAACCTGGAGGAATGCAGTGGATGTTTGGCTGCAGAATTTCGTCATTTGGTACGACATGACACATGCAGCATGACAGAGATCAAACATGATGTAAATGTCTAACGACTTTCTCTTACAGCAACTAAAAGAGATGAAAAGCAACAGATCAAATGAGGTGAGACAGAAATGTCATAAAATGATACTGTTACTGTCAGCTCAGGAGCAGCTGTAGGTTAAAATATATTCCTGTGTTTTGTTTCAGAATTCTCTCATCATTTCTGAAGAGCTGCATTTGATAAGCTTTGAAACTCAGCTGCTTCAGACAGAACTATGTATTGATTTATCGGTAAATTGACTGGGAATCTAAATTGAGGAATCTCAAATCATCAGGAACAATCAATCTAACAGAAACACTGCGTTTTAACAGATCACGTCACTGCCTGTTGTGGTGATCTCACATGTGAATCAGTTACCCAGCGCCTGGGCCTCCGTCCTGTGGTACAACATGCTGTCCAGCGAACCTCACGTACGGCCGTTTCCCGTTATTAATGTTTCCAGAAACTGTCTGTGTGCTGTTGAGGTTTCTGTCCTGATTCTTGCTCTTCATCTCGTTCTGTATCTTAGAATCTGGCCTTCTTCTTGAGTCCTCCTGCTGTAAAATGGGGGCAGCTTTCAAAGGTTATAAGTTGGCAGTTTTCTTCAGTCACGAAGCGAGTGCTGAATTCTGATCAGCTCAAAATGCTGGCAAATAAACTTCTTGGTGAGTTTTTTTAACAAACAAAAACTTTAAAAATGTCCATTGTTTATTGCTTGGTAATATTATATTATATAGACTTATTCTGTAACATTATTCCGTATGACTAGAAGTACACTGTATGTACTGAATATATGTTTGATTGTATAGCTCTTATTTTTCCTGTTTGTTTACAGGTGCTGAAGCTGATGGTAACCCAGAGGCTCTCATCTGCTGGAATCAGTTTTGCAGGGTGAGATTGTTCATGAAAAACAGAAAGCATTACTTTCACTTTCTGTAAGAAAACGTGTCTCTGTTGTCTCATGATTTACTGAAAAACAAAACTTAGTGAGACGAAACCCACACAGAGCAGATATGAATATAGTTTCAATACATGTTTGGATCTGTCTGTATCTTTCAACACAGAAATCCAGTTAGTTGAAGTTTTAACTATATGTCTATATATTAATATTTAATTTTTAACTATATATCTATATATTAATATTTCATGGGAGAAGCGCAAATGTGTTTTTACTCAGATGTCCGCTAATGAGAGAGGAATGCCATTCTGGCTGTGGATAGATGGAATCCTCGACCTTATTAAAAGACATTTACTCAACGTCTGGAATGACGGGTAAAACATTTAACCATTGTGCCTAAAGATCTCAAGACCATGACAGAAAAACTGTTTAACTTTGTGACAGTTATATTTTATATACACCTCAGTCAATATGTCAGTCAGTAATGTGTAATGGATGCAGTGGGTTAATTGCACAATGTAACATCTAACTGACAACCAATTTTATTACAAATGTAATGAAATAAAGTAGCTATTATGATAGACAGTCCAAATTGACTGCCGTTCAGCCGTGTTCTGGTCTCCTGTTTCCCAAAGCAGCAGGCGGTTCTTCACTCCTCAGGCTCTGAACTCACTTACATATCTGCAGGTACATTATGGGCTTTGTGAGTAAGATGGAAGAGAAGATTTTGTTGCGAGACAAACTCCCAGGTACTTTCCTTCTGCGCTTCAGTGAGACTTGTCGAGATGGAGGCATCACCATCACATGGGTGGAACACTCACCGGAAGGTACGCGTCAGTTTGACAAAAACTGTTTTTTAATGTTGCTGCTTGTGTGTATAATCGAGTGTTTGAATTGCAGGTGAACCCAAGATCCATTCTGTGAAGCCCTACACAAAGTCAGATCTGGCAAGCATTTCATTACCAGATGTGATCCGAGATTATACCCTCACTGCTGCAAAAAAAGTCCCAGTCAACCCTCTCATCTATCTGTACCCAGACATCCCCAGAGACACGGCATTCAGTTGCTACTACACCAGCCCCTCTGAATGTAAAGTAGCTGCTCTTCAGATGGTCACAGTATTATTCTGATGAAATACAACGTTAATGTCAATGAGTCAATTTTACTGCATGTTAGACATTTGTAAGTGTGACATTAATGACAATGTTTGGATTAAAAGGTTCGTTTTTCCTCAGCTGCAGAAGAAATGGAGGTTGACAGACCCATCTGCCCATATATGAACCGTCGCTTGATTCCTGTGTCAAATGTGTAAGCAAGCAACTTTCTGTTAAACCGTCAATAAATGACATCAGCACTGATGGACATTCCTGGTGTTAAATGATGTCTTGTATGGTTCAGTGGGGGTGGGCCTTGCATTTTTACTGAGAAAAGTAACTTTATTTTTCCATGTTTTAAGTCCTTTCTCAAAACTTCAGGACAGTTGCAGAGCACATCAAGGATCTGAGGTTTGTGTGTCAGTGGAGGTTTCCGCTTTTAGAACAGTGTCACACACAGATACAATAACAGCATTACAGTGACTGACGACAGATTTCTCTTCCCACAGGTTCTGTTCTCATGTTAGTGTTCCTGCTCCTCAGCTATTGTGCACCTTTTAAATGATAATATGTGATCATATTTACAGTTAAAATGACTTACCCTAATCTTTCTCTTTTAACATAAAAATGTGACATTTAGTTGAAGAAACATGCATGTGTGTTATTGAGAATTAAATTATATTGTGTGATTTTGTTACTACAGAAACTGGATGCTTACAAATTGCTTCATCTGTTATCCTGTTTCATCTAGTGCCGCTTTATTTTTGCACATGAAAATATGTTTAAATACTGTCAGCCACTGCCTTAACTGCACATGTACACACAGACAGCTACACCCTAAATTTCAAAATGAATGACATCCTGCAGTTTCAGACTGAATCATGGATTTGTCTACAGCAGGACAAGAGTTGTTAAAAGCTATTAACATTAAACTGTTTGTATTGATTAAAATATTTTCTGACATCAGTCTGCTTTACTATGAATTCAGGCAGTGAAAAAAATACATCAACAGACACTGTTATACCCTCACTTAGTTTTCTTGTAATATGTGTGAATAATAAAAATGGTCTATCACTTTTTGATTTTTGCACATCAGAATTTTAATCAAACTTTAATGTGTGCGAGAGAGAACACTGAAAGAACACTTTAAAACCTGTAATGGTGTTCATTAACAAAAATAACATCTTTGGCAGTGGTTCAGACAGAGTAATGAAATGAACACTAATTTTTAAAATAGTATTTCAGCTACAGTTTATGTCATTGATGTAGTGCAAAATGTAGATTGTCACTAAACTAAAATGGTGACAGCCAGTTTCTTACCACAATACAGTCACACATCTCATTTAACAACGTCTTCAGATGTTCACTACAGGTTTGTTATACCAACACCATATCAATTAACCAGTTAGCTAGTGTTAACTAGCGTGACAGCATTAGTGACAAACTAAACTATAGTCAATAATAAATAAATAGAAGTGTGTGTTACATGCAGAGCAGTTCTGCAGTCACAGTCTCTCTGTTCCACGTTCATAGAGGACAATGCAAACCTGAAGCACATATACAGATATTACAGAAACGCTTGGAGTAAATGAAGATCTCTCTGCGCAAACAGAAGGTTGACAAATTTCACCTGGAATGATAAAGAGTGGTTGTGGAACATCTGTGCCATAAGCTGATGGAGCCACGGCCTCCGTCTCTTTAGCTCTAACGGATAGAAGTGAAAACTGGCGAGAATAAAACATCAAATGGAGATTACAGGTTAAAAATAAAATGTGTTGAGACACAAGAGCTTATTTCAGACAGACTCAGTTATGATTGATGCATTTAGAACATGCATCATCTACATGTTTATGATGTTCATGTAAATACTGTGAATAAGCTCAGATTTATCTTGACAGCTGGATGATTTGACTACAAACATGCATGTGTGCAGAAACCATTATGAGGGTGGATTGTGGACAGTTTTTCATTAGCTAGTAGCTAAAACGTTTTTTTAAATTGTCAAAGCTTGTTTTAAACCAGGCAAGCAAATTAAATAAAGGCTGGTACTGCTTTGACAGTCACTTTGCATACTGAAATAGCATCTTCCAAATGCATGACATGTATATGTGAAATGAGAGAATATACAAGTAGAAACAGAATAGTGTACAAGTATTGTAGAAATAAAATTCAATAAAAAAACACTTTCACAGAAAAAGAACTAATGGAAAAACAACTGATGGCCCAAAAACAGATTAAATTAATGACAGCAAAATTAATTTCACATGGCAATGAGGTGAGATTAAATGCATTTATTACTGAAACAAACCAGGACAAGTTACATCAACACAATGAGAAAACAGAATAAAAATAAAGTTAATGTGAGCATGTTATGACTACAATGATGGTAAAATGTGACAATGCACTAAAAATGACTGCTAGACATTCTGTCATCTCTGTAAAAAAACAACCAAACATCACATCCAGCCATAAGCAGACGTCTGTTAGACTGTAGCAGCTGAAACATCAAATTCTGTTACATGACAACAATCTTACAGCCAAACAAACCTGTAGCAGCATTTCTCCTTATGAAGAAATGTTCATTCTTGTGAATGCATAAAGCAATATATGCAAACAAAACTGGAAAATACAATAAAATACAAAACAAAATAAATAAAATTAATATGGAATTTATTCATACATAATGAAACGAATAAACATGTTTTTATCAAACTTTAAAATACTTTAAAAACCAGCCTGATGAGAGCTGTATCCCCCCAATGTTTCAAAAACCATGAACCATCAACACTGTGTAACATTTTTACGCTGAAGTTACTGAAACACAAAAGCGCTGAAGAGCACACAGCACACAGAACTAGTGGAGCTCTGCTACACAGCCAATGTTTATTAAAACTATCAAATATTTATCATAAAGCAATGCTTTGTGCTCTGCTGGTTAAGGAGTTGGGCCCTTGAGCAAGGCACCTAACCCCCGATTGCTCCCCGGGCGCTGCAGGGATAGTGTTCATGACTGCAGTGTGTGTTCATGACTGCAGTGTGTGTTCATGACTGCAGTGTGTGTTCATGACTGCAGTGTGTGTTCATGACTGCAGTGTGTGTTCATGACTGCAGTGTGTGTTCATGACTGCAGTGTGTGTTCACTCCTCACATGGATGGTTAAATGCAGGTCACATTATGGGCAACCGTAACTGACAAAAACGTCACTTTCACTTTCACTTCAAAACTGTAAAAAATATAATAATAATAATAGTGACGTGGCTTTTAGACACAGACTCACTCAGACCATATTGTGACTTCACATAAATAACTAAAGTTCAAATGACTAATAACCAACCGTAACTTGCTGGCAGCTAATGGCCAACAGCTGAGACACACGAGTAAGCAGAAGTAGTTTTTAACTTTGCATTGACTGCAAGGTGATAATCAAATGATATTCTATCCTGAAGGTGTTTCAATGAACTAGCTGAACTGAAACCTGACTGACCTGTGAAAGCACAAACGCACGCCACCCCATCCGAACCCACTCTGAGGGAACCACACGGACCCGTTCATGCACTTGTGAGCGAATGGATGTGTGTGTTTGTAACATCCAGGAAGCACTGAAACAAGACTAATATATTATGTAGAGACTCTGTGTAACATGCTTCATTATACAAGAGGAAGGTTTCAACTGTTATTTAAGAGAAACACCTAGAGATGTATGTATGTATGTGTGTGTGTATGTGTGTGTGTGTGTGTATGTGTGTGTGTGTGTGTGTGTATATATATATATATATGTATGTATGTATGTATGTATATATACACAGATGTTAGAGAAACGATATAACAATATAATCATAAATCTTTCAGTTCGTTTGAAATATTGTTCATTTCTGAACGGCACTCGTTAAATTTGAATAATCTTACAAAAACACCGTGGCAGTGTCATAGTACAGTAATGGTATCAGATGGTTTCGTCGCAGTTTAATGGATGAGGACGTTTAACTTGCCTTCATCTGAAACGCTGAGCTGCGCGACACTGAACCACTGCGGGCGCTGCCTGCTTTTGTGCGCTAGGGGGCGCGACAGCTTCAGCTGTTCAGACTCCAGAGACTCAGGATCTCTGTAAAGGAGACACTAGGTGAGCCTGTGGACTGTTTTATTTATGTAATAGTGTATTTAGTTTAGCCTAGGAATTCTTTTTTGTACTGTAGCTCTGCTGTTGCTAAATGCAATTTCCCCACTGCGGGACAAATAAAGGAACATCTTATCTTAAGCAAATAACACTGTATGTTCCATATACACAAGGGCAAAAAAGCTGACTTTCTGAAGACTGAACTTGTCTCATATCTTGTAAGTACTTCTAAGTGCAGAATAAATCATGTTTCCCATTTGTTCATTAAGTTAAGTGTCTGTCCAACCGAAGAGGCACATTTAAAATCATCTGTGTCGTCTGTGAGAATGTGGCTCTGTTCTGGGTTTAGACCAGCTTTAGATGCTGCACACGCACAACAAAGGGTGGAAACACAACAACGAGTGTGTTTGAGTCACTTTACAGTTGTGTGTAAACATGATGTAAATGCAAATGAATGGAGGTGAAGACACATCAACCCACACGCTGCCCTTTCTGTCATCTGCCATCACAGACTAACAGACTCGAAACCAGACAAGCACATCAACAAAACTTGGTTGTTTATGCACTGACATCATATGATGCCCCACAGTACAGTTTCCACACCACTGGACAGTTTGAATTGTCTTTAAATGGCTATTTAACATTGTATATGTAGTTCAGGTAGATGATATGTTGTATTTAAATTCCATCGTTACAGGCAAGTGCAGAAGTGAGTTTTTCAGATTTACTTTATTCAGTACTGTGTCAAAGTAAACTTGATTTAATATCATTCAATTGAAATTTGATATATTAAATAAATGATGTGTGAAAAGTCTTTTGTGTTTATGCCATTATCATATCTTGCATCACAGCTGCATGTTTTGCAATTCTTACAACGGTCCATTATAATATAATATATTATTATATTACACATAATAACCATTCTGCTATTTACTGAAAATCTTAAAAACATTTTATGAATATGTATTAAGAAATAAGCCATAAAACTAAAATATGATTTGTTTTGTTCATTTATTCCTGCCCCCTGTCCCAGGACACGAGTTTTCAGATGTAGCGTTACGTCAAAACCATCATTCTAATAGAACAGAAACGAGAATGAAATATACTTCACAATCAGATGTCAAAAAAATAGAGTTTAATGTTCATGTATAACAAATTAAATATATTAGTGTTTAGAAAACAATATGTGCAGGATCATTGTATGCATATCCTAATGTACCCTCTACACACCAAAACAAGTCCTGCTGACAAACAGCTTTATCCCACAGTCCAAAATGCGTATGACTATCATACAAAGCAAGTTCACAGATTGGAGAAAGACTCACCTTGTCTGTAAGTGGTTAGAGAGGGTAATAAGCAAGGAACTAATGTAGGCATATGGAGGTGTCTTGCTATATAGGTCATTGGTAACTGTGTAATCAGTGAGGTCCAACCACATATATCATTGTCGAACTGAGCACTGCTTTGTTTTCCCAACAAAAAATTGTGTTCTTGTGCTCTTTTGGTATTTCCAAGACTCTGTGTTCATATGTCTTCCATTCCAAAAACACACTATTGAAGAAACAGTGCTGAACATATTAAACACCTAATGTGGAATGCTTTAAACTAAGGCAAAAGTTAAAATGCTGAAAAATGCTCACACAATCTTTAGATACTTAATAATTGACCGTCCTATCGTCATCTTTATCATACACAACATCTTGTAGCCTTCACAAACGGATTATCACCACACTTGCTTACCACTCTCAAAAATATCTGAAATGGCACTTAAATTAAGAAAGATTTTGCATACTTAACATCTCTTTAGTCTCTGAAAGCAATTCTAAAAAAAAAAAAACACAGATGATATCCTCATATATTCCCTCTTACATACTGAAGTGTATGATCAGGACTTTAAAATCGGTCTCTTGTACCGACAGAGAGGTATTTGTTACTGACACAAATACAGATTATTTAACAGCTTGATCGGTACATTACAGACAGAGATCTGTGGAAAACCTGATTATCTCAGCCTACTTCACCTTACGTGACACGGTAAAACTACAAGAGTAAAACTCAAGGCCAAACCAATGAAAGGCAAATATTATGGTACTATTAAGTCCTCCAAAAATGTGTCACCATTGAAAATCAAGAGAAACACTGAGCAGTAAGATGCAAATTCTAAAAATGCCTTTAGAATAAAACACTAGTGCATATCAGTTTCACATACAATTGCCTGTTAGTCGAACCGAAGACTATGTTTACACTAATAAACAGTAGCAATACTGTACAGAAAATGTTCTGACTGAGACAACTAGACACTTTCACAGAGTTAAGTGACAACAGCTACCTGGTATTGCTCTACAATATATTTACAATTACAACATACTGATTATGTGATTATAATAAAGACTGACACAGCAATGATGACCTGTTTTACAATCCAGTCATTTGCTGTTGATTTTGACCTGTATACAGGACTGTTTTTCTATGATAATTTCACAGACATGCTTTTCTGTATGAGTATTTTGTCGGCATCACTTCTAAGAATGTAGAACGTATTGATGAAATGTATTATGTGTGCTTTGTATTAACAATCAGACTAATCAGAATAAATGAAGGGTTACTGTTCAATCAAGTTAAGATAACCAAATGACTGGTTCAAAGAATTCAGTGTTTTAAAAGCAACGTGAATAGTTTCCCTCTGGAAGGAAATACAACAATAGCACCACAGGAGAGACTTTTAACTTCAGGTTCATTATCAAAACCTCTGACAGACACTTCCTGAAGATCATCATTTTGTCATCAAATGCTCTGTAAAATGAGAAATGTCCCTCCCTGTTACATTTACCCCCTGCAACCGACTAGAAGCCTATTGGCTCTTTTGCAAAGAAAAGCACATGCTCCTCCCACTGTTCTTATCACTGGTGCTTTCAAGGGAAATTCAAGAGACTCACTTAAGTAGATGACAACTACCAGCCGTGTACTGAAAGTTTTAAGACATGCAATCATATATACATACGACATTGTTTTTAAATAACATTGTTTTCAAACAGACATTCTTTATGTACAAAGTGCTGATTTCACTGTCCACACGAATAAGAGAGCAAAAACGTGAGGAGAAAAACAAGCATGGAGGGCTAGTGAACAACAGAGAGACTTAGACAGTCAGTGAGAGCACAAACAGTGAAAAACAGGACAATGCAAATTACGGCTCTAGGTGCTTTGGCAGAAACAAAAGGTGAGAAAGTAAAACCAACTCTATTTTGAGGCAACATTGGTTGTTAAGGCTCTACTGTAGTTGTGCTTGTTTGGTATTCACTGACAGACCATGTGTATTGTTCTAAAATTAAAAGGAAAGATTAAGGGCTGCTATCTGGTGTCCTCTGGTTCTGATTTGATGGTCTTCCTCTCAGAGAGATTGAGGGCATGTGAGGAGGCGTCTTCTCCGTTTTCTGGAAAAAGATGAGAAGCACTATTCTGGATTACAGGCAAACTGTGAGTTGATCATTACACTTATGGTTCTAGGGTCTATAAATGTCTGAAGTAACACAATGATAGCACATCCATTCGAGACCTCTGTAAGTGTGTTTGTGTGGTCTTTTTTAAAAACAAGTTTGTTACCATACTGTCATACTGTCTGTGTAACTCAATATTTCTTCTTAATTAGATGAATGTTATTTAATTAATATTTCTCTTACTTTGTCAGATGGGATCTTAATTTACTTTCCAATCCATGTGTGTTTGTGTGTGTGTGTGTGCATGCATGTGTGTATATGCATTGAACCGCCAGTACACACCTGTGGTTCCTGACGTCTTGTTCTCTGTATTAGCTTGGTGACGCCGCTTCAGCTCATTGGCTAGCTGCTTTCCGAGAGGCGTGTCTCCTTCACTTGTCCTCTGATTGGACACTCTCAGATTGAGTGGCCTCTCACCTTCAGAGACACACATACAGACACAATGTCAGATTGTGTTCACCTGACTGCATTCACAATGTCAGAGCGTGTTCACCTGACTGCATTCACAATGTCAGAGCGTGTTCACCTGACTGCATTCACAATGTCAGAGCGTGTTCACCTGACTGCATTCACAATGTCAGA
>JBAJNP010008409.1:0-20331 GCA_036877545.1 Yasuhikotakia modesta
AAAAAAATTCTGGTTAAGTTTAACTTTTGCAACAAAAATATGTCTGTAGACCAAAGATTTAAAGAACTGAAATTCTCTTCTTATCTTCTTGTGAAGCTGACGTCAGCTATCTGCTCTGTTTACAGTAGATTGTTGACATTATGAATATGACGATATCTCATGGTGAGATCAACACTAAAATGGTCTGTGTGTGTAGCTTGTATTTCACAAGCGGTGGTTTACTTATAAATCTGGTTTATCAGGTTAATGTTCCTCAGAGAACCTGCAAAATAACTAAATAATTCAACCTCATACCGAAGAATATAAACCATGTGGACATTTAACTCAGATGCATTAAGTTGCATTTTTGTTTTGTTTGTGTGATTGTGTCCATCTTCCCTCTACAGTCTGTGTGTATGTGAATAAACATGGAGATTCTGGGCCGCACCTGGACCGCAAGCTGCTGTTACAGCTACCGGATCATTTCGGCCCGGGTCCGGTGAACACGGTTCTGCAGCATGCGGTGCAAGCCTGCATGGACTGTGCGTTTCAGCCTAAAACTCTGTTCAGTTTCCTGCAGTCTCAGTCTGACGGAGGAGAGATCATCAGAGGTGAGTTTAAAGCTGATCTGTGAATGATACAGACACATCGCATTAACATAACTGGGTTTTTAAGTATTACCAGTTATGTGTTTTTGTTTTTCAGTGCGTTCAGAAGGAGGAATTCACTATGTCAAACTGCCCACAGCCTCCAGCGCACCGTTTGTTTTGCGTTTTTTAGAAACATTGTGTCAACATCTGGGTTGTGACACTCTGTTCAGCAACCAGCCGCTCAGTCCGCAGACGGCTGACACACACACATCCGGTACAACCACCATAAATACAGCTGCAGTCTGTAGCTTCACCTCCTGCCTCTGTCTGAAAATAAAATCATTATGTGTTTGTTACTTGTTACATCAGTTAAATTCAAGCACGACACAGGATTTGTGTTCAGTGGTGTGAGTTTGTATTAGTTTAATACTGTAGGTGTTTGCAGACTTCTTTAGATAAAAACTTCTGTTGTGTACTTCATATCTGTTATTTTTCCAGACTGATGCAACTGCAAAGTACATAATAGTGTGTGATATCATTCCTGTATGTATTTTGTAACCAGAAGTATGAACTTCACTTTTCTTTGCAACAGAAACGGTCACATGTGCTGAAAATTGTGCAACCACACATCCACGGTTGTCAGAGGAGTCTGTAACCCGCCAGACATCTGCGCTGCGAAGCCCGACTGAACACGACAAACCTGCCGGCAGCAGCCCACTGTACTCATCCCGGCCCACCGCTCTGCGTAGACTCTCCTCCAGCCCATCAGAGCTGCTCCTCGCGCGGACACACAGACGGGAGGAAGGTACGCTGTGTAAGAGAAAACCTTAACACACGCTGTTAATAACATTTAAGGCTGTTTGCTTACAGATTCTTTTTTGGGGGCTTCTGCAGTGTTTGTGTTTTAATTCATTTCCCTCCAGCAGCTAGCTCAACTACTGGTCCGGAGAACCAATCAGCAGACAGACATCCTTCCAAAACATCCAATAGGAATCCATCATCCTGGAGCGTAGAGGAAGTGATGCGATTTGTGCACGATGCTGATCCGCAGACACTGGGTCCACACGCAGAACTCTTCAGGAAACATGTGAGAGATTTTCATGTCATGCACAAACATTTCTGCTGAGGCCATGTCAACACGAAAATAAGAGATGCTTTCAGTTAATAATTTGTACAGTTTTGATGTGTATTTTTTATTTCTCAGGAGATTGATGGAAAAGCTCTGATGCTGTTGCGCAGTGACATGATTATGACGTACATGGGACTGAAACTAGGCCCTGCCCTCAAACTCTGTCACCACATTGAGAGACTCAAACAGGCCAAACAGTAGCTGCACTTCCTGCCATTATTCATAATCTCCAGCAGGGAGAGACGCAGCGGCCCACAAACTTCATCAATATTTATTAATGATCAGGGCTCAGCGTTACTGACTCACTGCCATCATTGCTTCTTGATGCAGTGAAAAAACAGGGAGTTTCATGCATTTTATTGTGTTTTTGTGGCATTAAACAATTAACAGTCAGACAGTAATCTGATGGTCTTAAATGGCCTAAATTTGCTTGGATATTAAGACAAGTTTGAAAAAGGATCAGCGGTTCTCATATCAAACACAAAGACAGTGTAAAACTTTAGAAAATAAAACCCTTTAGTAAGACTTTAGTACCTCAGCTATTAACAGACCGTCTGTTATTCTGCGTTTACAGACAATGAAAGCTGAAACCCAAAGGATTTCATTATGTTGTGTATGTATTGTGTCTGTTACTGCACAGACATCTTCATATTCACTGTTTGTGTCTGTTTACATCTGATTTCAATGCATCTCAGTTTAAAGTTAGTGGACACTAATGTTCTGCTGCTGTCTAATCCAGAAATTGTTTTCAGGTTTTTTGTTTTGTACTTGAAATACATCCAGATGTACTTCTGTTTCATAGCTACAAAATAAAATGTTTTTAAGTGATATAAACCAAAAATGGTTTCGTTACGGTTTTGTATAAACGTTTTTTGTAATTAAAGATGTTTTTGTTGCTGTTTGGTTTGTCTTACAGAAACACTGTTTTCAGTTTTTACTCAGGTTTTTAAAATTTTCTCTTTCTGAATAAACAATTTTACTAAATCTACACTGTTTTGTTTAATGGAAACACACGACATCAACACATTTTCATAACACATGCATAAAAATCTTAACAGTTTTAATGTTGCCATTTCTGCCATTTCTCCTTGTTAAATAATAAAAATGTGTTTGAAATCATTTAAAAATACCCTTCAGTAAAGTCCTGAGAAACATTTGCAGCTATTTGCCACAGAAAAGCGACCAGTTTAAAGTTTTACAACAACGTCACCTGCTGGGAAAACAACACCCTGCTCTTGTATTAATGGAAGGATTTGCACAAGAGTCGATTTGAATGCAGTCACATTTATTGTCTTTCTCTATACACAGTTACTAAGAAGCCACTTGAGCTGTCAGGAAATGGTTCCAATTTACAATGAAATTCCCACAATGTTACTAAAAAATAAATACAGGACCGAGAGTCGCACAGCTCAAAAATATACAAAGGCTCAGAAGTGATGTAAACTATTAAAACATTTTACAAAATGAAACATTTGTGTCTTTTTTCATACTTTAGAAATTTCATATGTACAAGTTTATACAAAAATACAAAACAAATTCAGATTTCTTGAAGTGAAACTTGTGTTGATTAGTTTAGTTTCCTGTTTATTGTAACTAAATGAGATGCATCTGAATCGTGACATTAGTTTTAGACGTTTTCTCTTTTTCTATGTATTCATCTGTTAACTTAGCATCGATAATTTCACACCAGTTCATCTGAAACCCTTTGGCAAAAGTAAACTGTGCTTCAACAATACAGAGTAATTCTAAAAAAGTAAAACATGTTATGTTACATAAGTTACAATAAAGGAAACATAATTCTGCTATAATTGTAATTTCTCTTCACGTTTTTTCTTCAGTTACTGATATTTTTGTTGTAAAATACCTTGTACGTTTGCAACAGTCCACAGCTTAGTTGAGGTAAATTAACCATGACGACGATAACAGTGACTTTCTGTTTATAAACCTGAAAATAAAAGAGACACACATTGCTACATATCTGAATTTTCCAGGTGTCACACGTTTTTCTGTGACTTCTTTTGCATCATAATCATAAGAGAAAATATGAAAGAAAACCTGATAACAATAATAACATTTTCTTCATTTTTTTGATGGCAAGAATGATGAGAACCAGAACACTTTCATACAGCTGTGTGACATACAGGGTACAGTAGCTTTTTTCTTACCAACACAAATTTACAGCTAATTATAAAGTTTGAGTTAAAAGATCAATATTTTCATCATTGGCCGATACACCCCTGATATGAAATACGTTTTTTCATTTTTTATTTAAATAAAGCTTTATGTTGTTATTTTCCAAATGCATTAACAAAATAATTCTCTGGACAAAATATCCCATAATTAAAAATATCATTTTTTCTATTAAATGTTGTAATCTGAAAGATTTCATAGATTTTGTTCTAATGCATGGAGACGAAAAAAAGAAAAAATTTGCACTTCCAAAAGTTAGTAGTTATAAAGCTAAACTAGACGCCACAGCCAGAGTTTATGAAGGAAACGACAGAAATCATTCATGGCTCAGAATAACTGGGAAGAATTTCTCAACTGGTATAAAAAAAACAATGAAAGGATTTTTTCAAACAGTTCCTCCTGAACAGACATGAGCAAAAAAAAAGCCTGAATTATGTCAAACATTTACAGATGAGCAATGAACTTTATAATCTATATCCCAGAGATTGTGATAGAAGCCTTATATTCATCTCTAACTATAATTCTGTCATCTTTATATCAGTCTACAAACAGCCGTCAAACACTTCAACTTCCTCTTCAGATAAGATTGTCTAATTCTGCACCTCACGAGAAACTCAAACTGTGTTTATGATGCAAAACCACAAACTTTAAACCTGTGACATGTTCTACATTTACTAAAGAAACTCAAATAATCATGGAAAAAGTTTCATGCAACAGCCGGGCTACTGAATGTTGTACAAAGAACAAAACAAATAAATTATGACTACAGTGTAAATGCATCGATCAAAAACAAATGATTAAAATCTCTTTTCACAGCTTGTATTTTCCCCTCAGTGACACAGTGTAAGATTGATAAATTAGAGTTTTAAACTCAGATCTCCACCTTTCAGCAGTTTCACTTTAAAAGTGAATCAATTCCTCTTCAGAACAAACAGTTTGTTGATTTTAGGGTATATTCACAGAATACAGTGAGACTCGTTTCATCTGCAGTTACAATAATCTTCCATTGTACCCGTTGTTTAAATCCATTTACATGATGACACTTGAAAATGTGACAAAAATACACAACCCAATTTGGGTCTTGGAAGAAAAAGGTTAACTAAACAGGTAAACTGGTTAAATTAGTTTTCTGAACTTGTTGGAATGTTGTCCAACACANAGGTTAACTAAACAGGTAAACTGGTTAAATTAGTTTTCTGAACTTGTTGGAATGCTGTCCAACACACACACACACACACACACACACACACACACACACACTCACAAACACACATTCACACTTTATTAATTTGAATTAAAAACTGAACTGGATTACTTGTTAGCGTATATAACAGTATCTCATGTCAGGTGATATTTTAAACTAGTAAAATAAGTAAATTAAGTGCAAAAGTCTGTTCATTAAATCCCTGGCTTCCATCGTCTCATAGACACACATAAACATCTTTAAGTTAACTACTTGCTGTGATTGTACTCCGTAAACCTCACATTTCTGCTGATTTTTTACTGTTCTGCAGCTTGGACTGTTCAATTGAGCTCATGAAGTAAATTTATATAATGAAAAATAATGGAAATAAAATTGTGTTCTATAAATACATTTATAAAGACGATGCTTTTCAATATCTTGTTTAACAAGATTTTCTCATACATTTGATTTGACCCAATTATGTGAGCAAATGAAAAAAATCAGATTTATCATAAATCATTCATCAACAATGACAAAATGACAACAATCCACAGACAGCAAAACAATTAAATTAAAAGTTCTTTCCAAATCATCACTTGACCCACAGAGTAAAAAAGACCTTCAGAAATCGATCCATGTTTTTTTTCAGTACCGCCAACATTTTAGAGGGAGAACTAAGGTTGTAATGTGTACAGCACTCCCAAAAGTTTCCATACGGATAAACATTTACCATTTTGTGGTAAAAAAGTAGCTTGGGACAAAAATAAGATGCACTAAGAGGAGCGATCATCATGAGGACTCCCGTCAGAGTTCTCGGTCTCTCCCTCTGATATGGCCTGCATTGGGGCCGTGTAGAGGCGACTGCGTGTGCTGTAGCGACTGCTGTTAGCCGCCGGTGGGACTCTAGAACGCCCCTGTCTGGAGGCGGCAGACATAGTCAGCGTTTTGGGGGAGAATCCCTCAGTGTTGGCCTTAGGCAACAGGCTTGGAAGTCCCTGGAAGTCAGCGCTGTTAGTGGAATCCTGTGGGGGAAACAGGAGCTCGTCTGCTGGCCTCGAAGCGTCTAACTGCAGCTCCTGGGACTTGGGTGTGATGGGACTCTTCAGGATCTCTATGGCAGACATACGGTAGCTGGAGTCCGAGCGGCTGCCCTTCTTCAGCAGCAGGAGTTTGAACTCCTCGCTGGAGGTGCTGGACTTTTTGGCACTCCTGTAGATGGGTCCTGAGGCTCTCTGGGGGACGTTTGGAGGGGCCGGGGCTGCGGGTGGAACCGGGCATACAGCAACAGTACTCACCGGCGCTGTTGCTGGTACGACACCAGGCCGACTTTTTACACTCATCTCCCCTGAATCTTTACGTCCAAGCACTTTCCGTTTAGATCTGTAATAGTATGGTTGACAGGGAGTTTTTATTAAATACTTTACAATTGTGTAAATCAAGAACGCAAGTAAATCTTTACTTTCCCTTAATTTACAAAAGCTTAAAACAATTTATAATCTGAGCTGCAAGGTTCAATTTTTGCAGGTAATGTCAGTTTGACCTCAACAGACTTAAGTAACTGCAAGTTTATGTTTCAAACACAGATGGCGATAGAGGCATAAGTTGAAGAACGTCAGAAACCATAAGATGAAGAACGTCAGAAACCATGTGAAGTAAATAGTAGCATTATTAGCAATAAAATAGCAAGGCTAACCTGTGTATCATTGCAAACAGATCGTCAGTTGTGCGCAGTTTGCTGGGGGACGGGAAAACGCCATCATCATCAGTTTTAGAGTCATCAGTCAAAGGAGAGGATGAACTGTCACTGGGAGTCGATTCTGTCACCATAAAAGACATTCAAGCATCAAGCTTAACAAAATTAGGTTGTTAAAACATTTCCTTAATGTTTCCATTAAGTAACAAAAAGGTAAAACAAGTTGTTTTTAAGTTCCAGAAATGTTAAAAAATGTAAATATAAAAAAGTTATAGCATTTTTAAATGAAAATTTAAACATTAAACATTTTTAAAATGTTCCACTTACTACAAACATTTAAAAATTGTTTAACTCATGTTAATGCAAGAATGATTTCATTTAGTTAAGAGAACTTTAACAGAACACTTCCAATTGTAAAATAGGTAAAATATTTCACATGCATTAATATACTTACATTTGCTTAACAAATGTGTGTGAAAAGAAAAGTAAAGAAATGTGTAGCAACAATTAGATCAGCACATAGTATTTTAATTTGAGTTTCTATGTTTGGTGAAAAACTGGATTTTCAGTTACCCTTACTGAAGTAGTCCTCCGTGTCCGGGGTTGACTCTTCCTCTCTTACATCCTGTGAGGCACTTCTGATTGCAACGCCTGATGTCCCATAATCCTCTGCTCTGCCTAGAGCGTCGCTGATTGCGTATATGTGCGACGCCTCATGAGTTGAAATAGGCACTTTGTCAGGACTGTTGCCCAGTACAAAATTGCTCCTCTGGATCTCACTGTAAGCTGGGGGTGGCATTGTGCTGGACAGGCATACGGGCTCTGCTGAAGGGTCTGGCTGTGAAAGTTCTCGTTTCAGTCTCTCTGGTGATGATGCCAGTTGCTCATCTGGACACCCTCTGCTGTCTTGTTCTTGCTGAGAGATGTGCATCTCAGTACCTTGAGAAGATCTTGAAGAAACATCTTTTTCAGGATTAGTGTCTACAGGTTTTCTAAAAGCAGTCATTGCCCAGTAAGTACCAGGACCAAGCCTCTCCTGTCTCACTTTTACCTCCCCAACAACGTTTTCCACCAATGGAAACTGTGGCTCACAGTTCTGCACCGCAGGAGGTTTGTAGGCTGGTGGTTTCCTGTTGTGTCTGTTGCTAGAGGATGGGGCATCAGTCATCACTGTGGGACATTTGGGGCGTGTTGCTGATTTTACACTTGCACGTTCATACCCTTGGTTCCCTTCAGGTTGTCTACAAATAGATCGCAGTTGCACTGATCTAAGAACAGTTGGAGTTATGGCCAAATGGGATGACCTGGATGCTGTGCATGGCCGACTATCTGTGGTAAATGCTGCAGCACCAATGCAAGCTTCTGCAGTGGCACGAGCTGCAGCAGCCGCTGCTGCAAAGCGTGCTTCTGCTGCTGCAGCTGCAGCTATTGCAGCTTTCTGCTTATTCTGGTGCAGGATGTGCATCTGATTTCTGTGAGAAAAGTGTTTGCTGTGAAGAGCACTTAGGTCAAGGTGACTTGGGGGCGTGGCATGGAAGTCCATCTCTCTCCTGGAGGAAACGCCTGGTTCTCTGACTGAAAACTGTGGCTGCTGCAAGGAAAAAAGAGAGGATTTTCTTTCTGGGACTTTGGGTTTCCTCTTACCACAGTTTGGAGAAAGAGGCCCTGGGAAGAAAGCAGAGGGGACGGAAGATGTTGGTGTCTCAGACTGGCTGGAATATCCACTGGAAGGGGACGCCAAGCTGGCCAGCTTTTCAGGGGAACCCATCTTGATGTCATTTTCATGTGAAGGAAGAGTTGGGGAAGAAGGTCTAGACCTGGGTGGACAGACTTGCATTTCTACACTTACTGGAGACTTGATGCATTCAATAACAGTTATACATGGAGCAGCACTACAGTCTGACACAGACATGTAAGGGTCATTTGATTTCAAGTCATTGTGGAGCCAGAGGTCTGCATAGTCTGCTTGCACAGCACCATCATCCTTGAAGGAATGTGTGTCAGAGGAACTAAATGGAGAGGAGCAGTCAAGAATATCCCTGACATTGTCCACTCCCCATGCACCAAGTGACTCAAGACCTGCATTCTCAAGGTTCCCTGTGGAACCAGCCAAGTCCAGCTGCAAGTTCATCTCTCTGGAAGACAAGGGCAGTGGTTGCTCACTCGTAATCTTTGGTTCGTCCTGCTCTAGAACGTTCACACCACTGCTTGTTTCCTTTAATGAAGAGCTACGTTTTGGTGGGGGTGGCTTGGCCTTTGGTTTTCTTAAGGTGAGACACGGTCTCCCTAATGTCCTGGTGGACCTATATTCTGATTGAGGGTATTCCCCCATGCCAGGTGCTATGTTCCCACTTGGGCCACAGTCTGGGTCAATGGCTGCATAGTTGTAATAGCTTCTGCTTTCCTTAAGACCACAATCAAAGTGCATGGAGGAATAGAATCCTTCAGTGTCAACAATATAGTGCGTCTCCGATTTCCCAGTGGATGGCTGCTCACTGGAGCTCTCATAAGTTTCCCCACTGGAATAACTGGGACAGCTGACGCCACTCTCATCTTCTCTGGGATGCTTTGGGCTGAAGTCCTGAGGGCAGGACTGATCCTGCTGGTCCTGGTTGAAGTTCCATTCACCATCACTAGCGGTACTGACCCCTGCATCGTCCATCTGATCAGTGGCCGATGAGGTAAAGGAATTGGATCTCTGGTCCTGTCCTTGTGGGTTGTCTATGCAGTAGGGAGTAATTATAAAGCCAGTGGTGTCATCAATGACATGGGATCCAGTATTGAGGGAAAGTTCAGAATCACAGTGTGAAGATCCAGTCAGGGGGGGTGAGGCAGCAGGCGGAATGGTCTCAGAAGTTTGTGATGGGCATGTTGAGCTGCTTCCGCTCCAGTTGCCACTTGAGGACTGGTGGTCTTCTTTATGGTCCATCTGGCTACCAAGCACTCCTGAGGTGGAGGCAGAATGGATGGGGCTGCTGAAAGTATCTGAGCTGGAAGAAATCTCACAGCTACCCATGTCAACTTTACGTGGGAGCCTGGATCTGCCTCTCTCAATCCACGTGTGGTCAGGGCTCCCAGAGTGCTGCATATGCTTGAGGCTCCCAAACTGAAGCTCTGGCATGGTCTGGTCATCAGTACTCTCCTCTTCATCCTTAAGAATTCTCTGTCCTGGGCCTGGCAGGAAGTCTTCTGTCTCATAAGGAGAGAGCTCCTCATCTTCCTCATCATCGTCATCCTCATCATCATCCTCATCACTGTCATCTTGGTCCTCGTCCAGGAGTCTTCCACCCTCACGAGGTAAACTTCTAGAACGGATACGTGTTGATGATGCTGCTGTATACACAGTATCGGAGTGATCCGGCAGGTCGGTGATGTTCCCGGTGGAGTGTGAAAGAGAAGCGGGAATTCCTTGACCTCTCTGAGCACGGATACGCCTCCGGGATGGAGCAGCAATCAGGAAGTCGTCTGTCTGACAGCCTGAGTCCCTGGTGTGCAACACTCGCCCACTCAGAGACAAATCCTCATCCCACAGTGACTTGTGTGGGTTGGAGTGGATGATCACTGTTCTCTCTCTGGCCACAGGTGACTCGTCGGAATCTACAGGTAGATCAGAAAAACAATAATAAAGTCCCAATAATACTTCTGTGTATGTATATAAAAGAAAAGAAAATGTGTCTCTAGATTACTGAAAGCTTTGATAATAACTTTAATTTACAGCTGCACAGGCTAACTCTTTGAAAGGATAGTATCAGATAAACACACCCATGTCCTGCTGAACCCGTTTCGGGATGCCAGTGATGGTTTTTCGTCTCCTGAGTTTCCGTCGCCTTTGCAGAACCGACTGGGAGTGAACGAGAGAGCAGCGAGCGCTGGCTTCCCTGTCAAATCCAACACCTGTACAAGACAGAAGATAAATCTAATTTCAGAGCATTTCCAGCAACTCTGTGGAAAGTTCTGTTCAAAATCTGCGCTCACAAAACCCTTATAATCTATAAGAACCACAAATTCTAAAAAGTATAATAAATTCTTGACATTATTTGACTGAAACTAGTATATAATGTGTATGTGAAGTTGGCGCTAATATAATCTGACGCTTTACCCGATACATTAATAGGAATGATACAGGAGGACACCACTTGAGAATCATTCTTCATCCTCTCCTCCGGTGAGGGAAGAGGCAGAGCTTTGCACCAGTTGGTTTGTTTGTCCAGGGTGGTGGGAACGTTAGGAACAGGACATTTCGGCCTGTGACTTAACACTGGCTTCTCTCCGTCTGTTTCTGTGTTGGTTCCAGCCTAACAAAATGATGTTGGGACCGTTAGCTGTATTTAAAACTAGGCTGATGAAGATCACATGACATGTAAACACACGACTGATTACAAGGATAAAACAAACTTTACCTAAAGAACTACAAATCTAAATATATACGAATATATAAGATGTGTCCAACATGACTGTAGGATGACAGCAGGGAATTTGTCATCTTACATAAATGCACATAATCGTTTTGCCAAATATAGAAAACCTAGTTTTGTGTTAAAACATGCAGTTTGTTGTGAAGCAAGAAGCACAGGAAGGAAAAATGATAAAATAATCAAACACAGGCAAAACAACCAGCAGATGTTTCTTTAAAACAATAAAATAATTATGTAATTATGGACAGATTATGAGTCTAGGATTATTAATAAACAGATTTTAAGGGAGAATACCTTTCTAATCCAGGATATGAAGCTACAACACTGAACAGGGGGTGAGGAACAGAAGCGCTGGGACTAAAACAAAACAAAATGACAACACAAGACTAAATGAAGAATGGAAACTTAGGCAGTTGATGGCAAATGAAACATGGAGAATGATGCTTTTGTGATGTCACGATGACACGGAGCAGTCATGCTGTCAGGTCACAGGGACGACAAACTCACAGGAAATGACACAACAACATCCTTTAGAAAACACAGACTGAGCTCATGAGTCCCACAGTCTGTCCTTTAAAATACGACAACATTTACCTTTTTGAGGACTGGTTTAAAGCCAGTCTCCTTGACTGGCCTCTCCTGCAGCATTGAGAACAAAATAAAGGTCCAAAACACCTATCAGCCAGTTTACCCATTAAAACTACAACTGTAACCAATTTAAAGGTTACAAATACACAACACTACATCACTAAATGTTTTAAATGTCACAAAACAGTTAAAATGGACAGCCGCACATTTAAATGCTTCGTGAAATCGAACATTTCTGTTTAATTTATGTTATGTTAATTTATGGAACGATTATCACAGAGGATGTTTGACTCCACACAGAATAAACAAACCAACTTTACCTTTCTCTGAATGGTCTGTACATCACAATCTCTACTGCTCCTCTCCTGGTGTGCATGACAGGAGACAGTGTGCAAGCTTAGGCCACAAGTATCTCACATATATAATAACACTGCTTGAAAACTAATCTGTGACATCATAACATGACATCATCATAACACAGACCAACACATTAAATATGGGTTTACTTGTCATTAGGTTTTAGTTTTGCATACTGCCTGTTGTTTTGTCCCTTACCAGGCGTGAGTGTCGGCCACCCTGTGCACGCCTTCTAAGTTTGTGATTGGACGGGAGGGTTGGCATGGGCGGAGCCACAGATATTGATATGGTAACCCGGCTGCGCTCTCTACTGGTTGAACGTTGTCGATGCTGCTGGTCTGTAGCACAAACACAGACACTGATTAACGTTGTAACATTGATTTAAGGGGAAATAAATTCATTTTAATGGTTTTAATTGAACACAAGAGGGCAGTATGAACTCCAACAAGTGGTGACCCAATGGTTATGCCTCTGAGGCGCTCACCAAGATCAGAGCTTCAATCTCTGGTAGAAAACATCTATGATGGAGTTTTTTGATGGATTGAGGACGACACAGTTGTACTTTCAAGCTAACAGGAAATGTTCTCAGAACATTCACACAGCAACATTAATAGAAATTTTTCCTAATGGTCATTTTGATCACGCTGTGGTTCAGAACTAAATAAATTAAACGGAGTCGAGGAGACGCTCGGTACCTCTGTGTAACGCCCGCAGGCTGAGCTTGGCGTGTCGGTGAATCTCCTCCAGACACGGCGGCCGTGAACAAGGGTGGAAGAAGTTGTGCTGCTGATGCCATGAAGCCTGATAGTGAGACGTGAGTTTACTCTCATTGTCCAGATTGGATACGGCTAAACACACAGAAAACCAGAGAGAAACAAGACAGAGAAACAAGAAAGAGAAACAAGACAGAGAAACAGAGAGAAACAAGACAGAGAAACAAGAAAGAGAAACAAGACAGAGAAACAGAGAGAGACAGACAGAGAAACAGAGAGAGAAACAAGAGAGAGAAACATAAGTTAAGGTCATAAATCTGGTTTTAAAAATTAATTACAGAAATAATGGTGTAACATTTTGGAATTACAGCTTTCCTTCCTTTCCTTGTGTTTTTTTGGGAAACTCAGACACCAGACAGGAATTTTTGACTAGGCTTGTTGCAAACCAGTATTGCGTCCTAAAATAGTTCGGATTCATTAACTGGAATCAAACTCTTACATTTATGGGGGAAGAAAGACATTCTGGGTACAAGATAAAGGTGAGCGACATCTTCATTAGTATTGCTCTCTTCTTCCTCTCTCCCTCCATCTTTTTACTCGTTTCCTGTCTCCTGTATAAAGGCACATCTGCCCATCAGTATTCCGTGTGCGGTGGTCCCCCAAAATATCCCAAGTCATCTGTATCCAAGCAACCCCTCATATCTAATTTAGGACAAATTAACAGATCCTGATCAGCACAGTAACACCAGAAACACGTCTGAGAGGCTGGGAACTACAGCGCTGAATCTCTGTTGTGTACAAGTCAAACAGGAAATGGCAAACGGAACAGGAAAAAGAACCAGGATTTTCCTGGAAGATGCCTCAAAATGAGCTTCACGTTTCTGAAACTTCTGAACTTTTAACTAAACATGATGTAACTCAATCTGACAGCATATATATATACACACACACACACAGGTGTGGGTTTATCTATAGCTAGCCGTACTGTACACAACTATTAACAACCCCACTATGTTTGAGTAACAAAATCCTTTTATGAAACACTGACAAATGCTTGCAAACAAAATTACCACCAACACAAATCAATACTGGTGTAATCGATACCATAACATTTCACATCGCACAACGTCATTAATCTGTTATCATATGATGGGTTGCAGGCCTGGGAACGTACTCAGAACATTTTTTAAAAGTTCTCAAAGTTACCACAAAAAAACATTCATGCAGTAACATTTAAACATCTTAAATGTTGTGTGTCATATTTACAAAACGTGATTCTTAATTTGTAAACGGCTTTAGCCATTACAGAATTAAACATATGTTTGAACATCATTCCTATAACTATACAGATGAACAGAAAACAGGCAATTTTAGTACCAAAATAAGACGAGACCATTGACAAACGTCAGAGCTCTGATTCGCTGTGGCTCTTGTTTTATTAAACACAAGCAGCAGTCCTCAGCAGTCACAGCGGCAGCACGGTTGAATCTAGGTCAGACTTGCTTAGCAGAGCTCAGAGAAAGACGCGGTTTCTGAGATCTTACTGGGAATATCTCTCTATTTTAATTTTAAAGCTTTAAACACCATTAAAGCGACATGCAAAGCCATCATTCACTGTGTATGGATGAGATAAAACCACTACTGAATGATAAATGCTTGTGTTGTTTGAACAGACAGCAGTCTGTGGGATGGACAGAGTCTCTCTCTATCTCTCACACACATCTGGTCCATCTGTATGAGTGTTTAACACTCACTGGTAACACACAACAACTCTACAGAACTCTATGGCAGAGGTTATAGCAACATTTCCACTTTAACACCCATATGACAGACCTCTATGTAAACCGTCTCTGATGAGATAAAACTGATGACATCATAGCCGGACGGCTGATGAGAACCGAGGGGCCGTGTTGAGACTTGACTTACAGACCTTTACAAATGAGCCATAACAGAACCACTGGAGCGGACTGGACTGACCGCTCCACAATCTGCTGACCACTGCACTGCTCTGACACACACACACGCACGCACAAAACCTCATACACACAACCTCACACACATCCTCATACACACAACCACACACACAAAACCTCATACACACAACCTCACACACATCCTCATACACACAACCACACACACAAAACCTCATACACACAACCTCACTCACACACAACCACACACACACTTGTTTTAGCACATCATTCATTCTGAGTCCTGCTCTGTTCAAATAACAGCAGAATAATAAACACAGATTTTCAGATAGTGGATAAGACAGATAAGCAGATCAGAGGGGCTGTTGAGTTTAGATGTAGGTCAAAACTGTCTCTTATTCCCTCGTTTCCCTCTCGAATGCTCTCAAACTATTCCCAAGTACTTTATACAACATCTGAAAACCAAGATGTTTGGAGAATATACAGAACTTTCAAAATAACACCTTTTAACATTTCTGTTGCTTTATGGAAACATTTGGGAAACGTTAAAACCCAGTTCTACGACCTAAAAAGGTCAGCTGGATAAAACCACCACCAACACTGTAATTTAACATTCAACATCACAGCCGCTCACGATTTAATAGCCTGTCAGACAGAGAAACACTACAGACGTCTGTGTGACAGAGACATCGTCACGGTAAGAGCCTCAGCTTATCAAACACAACAACAACAATCTCCGACTGAACTGAAATGTGTGTTGCTGTAATGAATGAAATGAGACTGTCCACAGTTTTTACAGTCTCAGACACCCGAACGCTTTACACACAAATACCTGTAACTGTTTAGTAAAAAAATATATTTTTACCACATATTTTTAAAAGCCAACCAAACATACATCAGAACAGAACAATGACTTACGCAGAACATTAGCGTAAAACAAGCAAAACAATTTCACAATATTAAAGATGAACAGTAATTTAACCAAAAAGGAGAGAAGAGCAAGAGAACCGTTTTTTGATTGGCCGGTTGTAAGTAATGCATGAATGAACATACCTCTGGATCTCAAAGGCACACAGCAGGCAAAAGCCATTGTTCAGGAAGTGAAGATATGTCCAGCCGTTTCCTAACCAGCTCAGATGTTTCTGCTCATGCATGCAGACACATGCTTGTGTGCCGCTCACCTGCCTGCCAGCCGCATTAAGCCACGACTCTGACCAAAACAGCTGCATCATCTGCAGTTAAAACTGCTCTAGCTGTACTGTTCCAATACCCCCCCCCCCTTTCTGGAAGCAAAATGCAGTTGGTACAGTCTGGTCTGCACTTCCTCTGTCCTTAATCTCCTAATGGACCAGCGCATCATCTGGCTCAAAGGGGGACATAAATCGCTAATGCAAACACAACAATTGTTTCAAATGGTCATTGCATTGAAATAAGAGTTTGACTAACGTTCATGCAAGAATGTTATTGATAACTGTAAATGTTGTATTATTGAATCATAATTACAGATTGTCTCTGTGCACATGGGAGCCCTTGTGTGTACATACCTGAAAACTGAACACGGGTGCTGTGTGTGTGTGTTAGCGGGACACGATCCCTCTGCCGGGAATACTACAGACCTTCCGTTAATCCCTGTTAATCTGGTCATTCTGAGCCGATGACCTTGTGCTTCAATGATCTGGCGGTCTGTGAGTGTTCAGTACAGACAGCGTCACACCGGCTCACAGAGAAAACACACATCTGTCTGCCGGACACTGAAAGCAAACATTCACATGCCTGGACTTGAGAAGATGTCAGACATAAGACACTGCAACGACAGCCTTCTGAGGCAAGACCTGTGATTGCCTGACAGTGAGTCAGTTGTTGAGTGATGTTGTGTTGTGACTATTTATAAAGCTACCTATTAACTGAACAGGAATGTATAGTAAGGAATTGTTTGTGCTAAAATATCACACAGCTTATGATGCAGAATTCACATGATGCATGTTAATATTTGTTTCAAACCACTATTATTTTAATGTAATAATTCAACACTGGCCTCTAGTGCTGGAAAAGGAAAGAGATTCTAATGTGACTGAATTAGAAATACAGCTTAAAACTCAGCGCTGCTGTTTTCAACAGAACGATGCATTCAGACACATAGATTCAAGTAAAGAGAGAGAGAGAGAGAGAGAGAGAGAGAGGGGCAGAAAGAGAGAGAGAGAGAGAGAAAGAGAGGGGCAGAGAGAGAGAGGTGATTGGTCAACGCAGTACAGGATCAGAGCGTGTCATGACTGTGAACCCTTTAGCTCCTCCTCCTCTTTGATCACATGATCACCTGAGATCACAGCAGGTGTGTCTGTAGCAGAAATAGTCTCACACTGAGCCATAAACACCCCCACCACCACCAGAGACCCCTTTAAAACAAAGCTGATCACTTCAACCTCTAAAGAGAAGATAAAAAAATTTCTCCAAAGTTCTGTGTTGAAACCACTTCGGTGAAAACAAAACACAGCGAAGCTACACACACCGCAATTCAGTGAAATTCCTGTTTTGTCTTCATCATAATTGTGTGGGTTGTGAGCAAGTACAAATTTAAATGACTTTCTGAACCCCTGAAAACACAAAAAAGAAATTAATTAAAACAATATATATATATATATACAGAGAGAGTGAACGTAACATAATATCAGAGACGGTCTGTGAGATGAAAGCAGAATGTGTGTGTGTGTGTGTTTGGTTTAGCGTGAAGTGTGTGTTTAGAGGGTGTTGGAAGCGTGTTAGCGTGGGGATAAAGAAGCGTGTCGAGCACACGTGTGTGTGTCTGTGTTTCAGAGCTCCACTGCAGCAGGGTGGAGTTTAGCACCACTGCAGAGCCCATGAGGCCAGGAGTGTGTGTGTGTGTGTGTTTGTGTGTGTGCGATAACCGGTTATCTCCCATCAGAAACGTCAGCCTGTCTCACCCTTCCGTGTTCATATATGCACATGTGACATTTTATGTCGGACGTGTCGGTGAACGGTACAATAAAGCCATCGCCCATGTTATTTTTAACTCTCTGTCTCCATGGAAACCAGCACATGTGCTTGGAGCGATGCACCCTGCCGTGTGTGTGTGTGTGTGTGTGTGTGTGTACTGAGATGCAGCAGTTCTTACGCTTCATCTGGAAGCAGCGCACACACACGCATGCGCTGCGCCTGCATGCCGCAGTGTGTGTATGAGTGTCACATGAGGTCAAAACCACGTCTGATTAAACACACAATAATGTAAATAATCTGGTGGATTTATTCACGTACACGAGCGTGTTTTAGTTTCACAACAACGCTGGTATCATCACCAGACACGCTCAAAACTGCGCCTGAAAACAGCAACAAACTTTGTATTAACCAGACAAACATATAACTGCCTCTCTATCACCATCTCTGTTGAAAACAAAAACTTACAGGTAACTATACATACAATTTATATGCATGTTGGACTCAAAATATATCATTTACTGATCAAATCAAATCAGACATGACAGAATTATAAATGACTAAAGTTACGATTATAAATTATTAATATATAAATTACAAAATTCATCAACGTCAACATTCATTAAAAACCTTCATGATGATTGTACAGAAAAATATTATATTTAATTATTATAATAATATAAAACAGCAGGAAACGTAGATTTTCAGTACAGAATGTACGAATCATCAGCCAATCAGATTTCATTTACTTGACGTCTAGTTTTAAATGTAATACGCATCAGACGGTTAGCAAATGGATTGAGGGCGTTGTGTGGGCATGTCTTCCGAGACTACAAGTAAACTGACCTCAGATCAGCTCTATTTGCAAAAGCAGTGCTCTGCATATCAGTAAGGTTGCCAAGCAGACATCCATTCATTCCCACCTGCATTCCTATGTTACTATGGTAACAGCTTGACGATTACTACATTAGTTACGGCGCCATGTACAATAAACTCTAGTTGATATAGACGTGTTTTAACTTCATCTTTTCATTGCATTTCATTTTCAACTGGCATTCTTGAGTTAAACTATGAGGATCCAAATTCTGACCAATGTGAACAGAAATAAAGATGAAATCTGGAGTACAGCAACTGAATTCTGTGATATAGGGAGGATATCTCACACTTTTTCACACATCTTCCATGCATCCATCTCTTATTGGGTCCTGGTGGTACCATACAAAGAGCTGGAAGGAAACAGCCAATGGTACGGCGGCACAACATGCGCTGCGTGATGTCACTGAGGCAGTTTTATGCTAACACCCAGAGCCAGACAAATGTAGGTCACGCGTAAGACACATACACGCCTTACTACACACAGCGCACATAATTCACTGTTTTCAGAATGCTTGAAAGTGGAGATTGACTCACTTAACATGTGACCTAAAACCATCTCATGCTGCCAACATCACAGAAAAATCACAGCAAACTGTGTCACAACGATCACATGTGACTCACTTCATCACAATAGAATTAACAGAACAAACAGTGATTATCTGCGTCTGGTCTCGGTGAACTCTGTTTACGCTGGTTTCATCACGCTCCACAATCTCAGCTCACAAAACGGGGTGAAAAATAAAACGGTTTTGACCGCCTTCCACAACAATGAAGCGTGTCTCTACGGTGGCCCCAGAGGGACACGTTTCCTTTTAAATAGAGCTGTGTAGGCACAGGTAACATCTCATGTCAGACCGATACAAACACTCCACAGAGAATCGTTTATGCGTCTGTGTGTGTGTCTCCCTAAACAGGCATCACACAATGACCTATATATCATCCTGCTGCGATGCACTACACCTTAATTATTTATAACACGAGCGTCCCAGAACAAAGACTTCATGGAAGAAGCAGAACCATTATATATATAATGTATATATAACATAAATATATAGAAACACACACACACACACTTTATATAGGTATCAAATATAAGTCTTTATATAGGAATCATACAAATGCAAATGATTACTGGGTGGATAATATTAGTTATTTGTATTTAACTTTAAATACAAAACCATCAGCGGTCAGCAGGACCTTCTAACCTAAACGTTAGTTTTCTGTAACCACCACAGAGCTCCAGCCCAATTTATACAGGCACCATTTACCTTTAAAACTCTACTCTTGAGATCTATATATAAGCAAACTGCATTCATACAGACTCCGTCTACCAAGCCAGACTTTCACATTCCCAGTCGAGAGTTTGGAAGGCTTACTATCCAAACCACCCGCCACACTGACCCGATGTCTAGCCGGGCTCATACAGCAGGCCTGCATATGGTCAGTCCGATTCGTAAAGCCATTAAACCCTAACCACAGTTTGCACACAACTCTCTGTGACATATGTCATGTTGTGACCTGCATATTATTATCTGATGAAAATTTCAGAGACTTATCGACCAATTAAAACCCAGATCACAGATCACATGACCCCGTAACTCCCACTGAAGAGTCAAACACGACTCAAAACACTCACAAAATAAGAAATGAAATGAAGCAAATGAAACTTTATCACCAAATAACTGCAGAAAAGAAACGGCAAAACAAAAGTTAAAGAAATTAGCATGAGCTATCGCTG
>JBAJNP010008410.1:5118-20330 GCA_036877545.1 Yasuhikotakia modesta
ATAGATAGATAGATAGATAGATAGATAGATAGATAGATAGATAGATAGATAGATACAGATTTTGTCATGCGTTGTTTTCTGTTTTTAAACCTATAGCAATTTAGCAGTTTTATTCTGTATGGACTTTAACTATACAACACATTAACCTTAGGCCTTGTCCCACTCTTTGCATATACAGAAGACATTCTCATGTCTGTACTATAAAGTCAGTACTATAAATCTTAGCTAACGGTGGATCGCAAGTATAAGTTTTAATAAGTATTGGTGTATGTGTTGTTTGCTGCTTTGTGACCCACACGCTAATGAACTAAAGGCACAATAAAACAGCAGGGCTCCATTTATCTGGCAGCTGTAATTGGAAACTGTTGTGCTAAGCAACAAATGGAGTGATCTGACATTAATAAAGATCTGTTAGATGAACTCGCAGCTTCATACAATGACACATGTGCACTGCTTCAATGTTACTGCGAGTTTTCTGTTGTTTCTCTTCCTCAGCTAAAGTTTTATTTGTTTTTAAACAACTTTTTATTGTTTTATTTTGAGAACATAGACGTGTTGCTTCACATGCAGATATTCACAGTCATCTCTGCATATGAATTCATTTAAAATCAAACACACTGTAGAATCTTTATACAAGTTTAGTGTTTAGACCTGGTCCTGATCTCTGATAGAATAAAGATAATCTTAGTATCTGTTTTTCATGATTCTCTCCAAAATGTTTTTAGATTTAGCTTGACTAGCTGCAATAAATTGACCCTTTCTGTTTCTGGACTTGCTGCAAATATGCAACGATGAAATGATGCAATAAAAGCAACTGTAGGGCCAACATATTTTCCACACATTCGGGCAGATTTATTCCACTGGAATAATGAGAAGCAATGGAAAATCTAACCTGACACAATCCCAGTAAAATTCCCTGTGACACCTGTGACATTTTCCAGTAGCTTTTATTTGAGCCAACACGTGCAGCACGAATGCGACGCATTTTCTGCAGAGAACCGTCGCATTAAATTTACTGCTGAATCTCTCAGACTGTTGGTTATAGCAACAGAGTGATGTTATCATGTAGAACAATAGTTCAGTGATTGGTGATGGGTTTTCGAGGAGGGCTGCAAGATATTAAAGGAAAATGCAATATGCGACTTGCTAAATAATATAAGCAATACAGCATAAATGCGATATGATATTGTCTTTTATTTGTAAAATCAATTTAAATTGTATTTAAAAACTGAAAATGATACAACTAACATACAAGTTTCACATTTTCTAGAAAAGAATCACTATCTGATAGCAGTATCTCTGCGGTCTGCATTGACCTAAAACTGACTATACATAACATTTTGACGTACTACATTTATTCAGTTATTTGCTAAATTTATTCAGTTATTTATATCAGTTATTGCAAACCAGTGCAATATGTACATTTGCAATACCTCCATGTTTCCAATACATTGTGCAGCCCTAGTTGGGAGTTAAGAACAGTTTAACATACAATATACATTAATACTTGTGTTATGATTAAATGATTTTATTCCAAATTTATTTCAAACTAGTGTTTTTTGCTCTCACATCGAAACCTTTCTGCTTCTAAAAGAATTTAGCTTCAGTTTTCCGCATTCGTTCAGGCCTGTTCTTAATGAGCTAAAGTTCTTTTTAAACAAATAGTAAGGCAACACTAAATATACTTTCGTCTGGCACAGACGATCTGTTGTGATGGCGGTCTGGATAATTTTATAAACAACTGAGTCACACTGGCACATGCAGAGGAGCGAGAACATAATGGTCTGGTCACTATTGTGTATCTAATAAGCTGTAAATCCCATAATAGTTGCTTGGTGTACCTGTGGCTTTTTACTTTAACTATAAGAAACCTGTTTTTATCAGGAACTGAAAGGAACCATTAACAAGCAAAGGTTATAGTTTCTAAATGTATGCAATTAAATCTTATTTTCTTTTAAAGCAAAGTGGTGTGTTGTTTAAGGAACACATTCCACAGATTTTCCTAGACAAGGAGTTTTTTCTCTCGGAATAATGTTTAGATATGACAGACTGAGCCTGTTGGTCAGGTCAAGCACCGCTCAGGACTCAAGCAACGTCCCAGTCAACAGGAAGGACATAAATACATGATCCTACTGTGAGGAACTTTCAGCTTCCGTAAGTCAGGGCTGGAATAAGTTACATCTGGAGGAGCGCAGTTGTATTTCCAGATCAAAAAGGCAAAGCAGATGTGTTTGAAGTTGTGGAGGTGACCAAATGCATTCAGTATGGGCTGTTTGTGAGAAGTTAAAGAATAAAGGCGCATTTATACTTTTTCCAAATGCGACGTTTATTGTACATTCGTTTCATGTATTTGCATTTTTAATGCACACCTAAGTCCTTTTAGCAAAATGCTGTTTAGCTGCATGTTGAATCCATCAAGTCTAAACCTGTGAATTAAAAAATAAATGTGTAACTAATTATTGTTTCTCAAGTTTAAATATGTATTGTTTGACAATTTGTATCATTTAAAGTTAAATTGTTTAATTAGGTAATAGCCGAAAGGTTTAAAAGTTTAAGCTTTTATAGTTACATCACAATGTTGTAAAACATATAATTTGTTGGTATATAATTATATAATTAGTTTTGGGCGGCACTACAGTGGCGGTTTTAAAATAATGTCTTTACCAAATTCGGTTAACTTGATATGATCATTGGATAAAAGCTTTCAGAAAGTCTCCTGTCTTCCAATAATATCCGTGGGCTTCACATGACACGGCCAGTTGTTTGACTAAATTATATTACATAATGAGTAAATTGATTGTAGTGATAATCATTGTAAATGATAAAACAAATGAGATAAGGAAACCAACTGAGATCACAATGAGCTTGCTAATATATACATGCCCCTAATCTGAAATCCATGCCAATGTGACCCCATGTATCCCATTATCCCGTGATCCGAACGTCCCCTCAGGCCATTCGAGGCTGAATTTAAGACCCTTTACACAGAGCCCTGGAAAATTCCTGTGAGGGAGCCAAGAGAATGTTACTGTGATAAGACAAGCTACTGCTGAGGGTGACAGCTCAAACAAATTATTGCAGATCATTTCCCTGCAGTCTACAGAGATCAAACAAACAGTAATTAAGACTCAACCTCAAACTTCAGCTTGCATTCATCATTACCGCAACGTCAGCCGTTGTGGAAGTGAGTCTTGTATTATAAAAAGCCTGTTTAACATTTGTTTCCTCAATATTCCCTTTTATGGTGCTTTCATGTGTTGATTGGTGAGCCGTATTCCGAACCCCGCGTCTTGCATTTGGATGAGAAGTTCAAGATAGGAAACTTTTCCTAGACTGGTGTCAAATAGTGACTGCTTGTCTTTTGATGCTGATGTTATGGAGACATTTAGGAGGTTTATCTGCAGCTTATATAACAGTTTAGTCCATCTTGGAGGGGAACGGCAAGAGTTTTGCCAAAGGAACATGCCCCTCCAAACACAGGAGCAGTACATGAGCACAGGAGGTTCTCTGTAGACCATAAACAGGAAAAAAAAAGGGACTCATGGTTCCTTTGAAATCATAAATTAAATGTAAGGAGTAGGAAGACTGTTTAGTGTCCCATGTTGTCACACACCCACTATCATTCTAAGAGGATTTATCACTGGTCTCTGCTGATTTTTGTAAAGCCAACACAAAATGTGTAAAGTGTCATTTCAGGTTGTTGGCCTCTGTGCTTGTTTGTTCTGAATATATGAATAATTGTCTTAAGAGTTACTGTTGTTTTTAAACATATTGAAATGATTACATTCATTGTAAGGTCATAGATTAATTGTGACATAATACAAATATATGGCGATATTAAGAACACGTATTTAATGAAAGTAATATGAACAAAACGCCAGATTAGGTTTTTAGTTTAACACACGATCACGGTTTCGGTAAGTACTCGTTGTGACGCTGCACCATTTGTCCACTAGAGGGCGGTGTTGGTCATATTTTACGCAGAACCCGTGGGGTGGGTCAAGTTCATGTGTCTTACAGTATTTACATGCGATGCGCATTGGTTTTGTATATCATTTATATAATATCAGGACATCACTATATTAAATTTGTTGTGGTTAAAGACAGAGATTTGCTTTGCATAAATCATGGTTGTTTCATTTTATTGGTATTTTAAAATTAGAAACCATATTAGCATTTGCATTTATTAACAAAGTATTTGCTTATGGCTATTTAACAGTTGTCTATATTTACTAGTAACATATTATTGGACATACTGGTTTATCTTAAGAACTTTCTTGTGTTTAGTTAGTGGTTAGCTCTGTGTTTTTGAGACAGGCATTTACAGTTGACACCACGTCAAATATTGAAGACTGTCAACCTAACTTTTCACACTAACAATTTGTGCAAGTACCACAGCAGCGCTTTCAGAACCAGTGGCATCAGGTTAATAGAGTGACATGTACTATTACACTGTTTCTAAGATCACACATGGCTATTTAAATGCACCACAAATGATTACTTTAATAGCCAGCTTTGTTGCTGTTTTAATACACCAATATTATTGCTTTGAATATGTTATACTATTTTACAGAGTTACAGCTTTATTATGTAAAGACCTTTTATTGTTTGAGATGGTTTGTTTGCCCTTTTAAGCCTGAGAAAGAAAATTCAATATATAGATGCCCAACATCACATTTTCATTTAGCAGACTTACAGTGAATTCAAGGTACGCATGTTTTTATCAGGACTTGCCTTCATTTGGGATCGAACCCACAACCTTTGCAGCGTTAACACAATGCTCTACCACCTGAGCTAACAGGAAGTCATTTAGTCACATGTACAGTCACATTTGCCATTTGAGATTTCTAGTAAGTAAAACATAAGATTACATTAGAATGAGATGGAAATATATCACTGGATCCGACTGGACCCGTGTTGCAACACCAGCAGATGTTTAGCAGCTGATCTTGGAAAGAGTGTCTTTGGAAGTCCTGAGTCACAGTAATCCACTGGTAGGAGAGTGAACAAAAACTAATCTTTGTTTTGTCAGTCCACACAGTTCAAACAACCCGAGGTGAAAAGTCACTAAAATCACTTACATGCAACAGTAAATACTCCGGGGCATTTGAGTTCTCTGTCTGTAGAAATGACTCCTCACCAGACAGTTCAAAGGTCTCCTGAGGTTTCTGATCTTCATGCTGGTCCAACATCCATAACCATCAAAAATCTCATCATCTTCTAAACTAAATTTATGATTGTATAAAGTAATGAAATGAGAAAAATGAATAGAGCAGAAACCAAATGCTACTTCATGGTAATGCAATGCTAAGCAAAGCATGCTAGTTACAAGGTGCCTGAGAAACATGCCACACAGAATTCTTGACCGACCAACTGGCAAAGGTTATACATGACTTTAGCAATGTTGGCGTGTGCCGTGCGTGCTCTCTCTTCGCTAATCGAGAAGCTTGATGCAAATGCTTGAAAAACGTCCTGGCAATTATTTGCATGCAAACAAATGTGCGAGGGTCATTTCAAAAGCTGAATTCTGATCAGTGTAGTGCAATTCTCTTAAGCAGAGCTGGGCTTCAGGTATAATGGTCAAATTCGACTGGAGTTTGGGAGCAATACCGTCATTTCCTTAGGATAGATAAAAGACTGTAAATTTACTGACGTTTGTTGTACTTCTGCCGTATTCACAGCATGGAAACTGGTAAGATGTAGTTTTATATTCAGAATCCTGTTTTTTTTTGTAATGAAAATTTAGTACATTGCAGAGAATGTTCAAAATATTTGGGTTTAATTATTTACTGGGCTAGTACAGAGGTACACCTGTTATATCCTTTAATACAGAACGAGTTATGTAAATATATTCTGTAGTGATAGATAAGGTACAAAAATACATGTTTTTCTAAAGTTTAAGGTTTAGCACTGTGCTAGTGACAAGCAAAATGTACAAAATCTTGTTTGTATTAATTTTGGGTACAGTGTAGCTTGAGCCAAACTTTGTCTTGATGACAATTATTCATTTGTCAGACGCTTTTATCCAAAGCAACTTACAGTGAATTCAAGGTATATGTTTATATCAGTACTTGTATTCCCTGGGATCAAACCCACAACTGTTGCACTGCTAACGCAATGCTCTACCAGTTGAGCTACAGAAATGCCTGACTGTTTTTAAGTTAAGAGTAACTGTTATTAAAACAATGAGCATTTACCTATAATTAAATAATTTGACCTGTTAACATTACAAAGGCATCTTGTTAAAAAAAGGCACATTTATCTTTGAAGCACTTAAATTTCATACTTAATACACATTAAGCATGATTAAATTCTATGTTTTGTCAGACACAAACTCACAACTACTCAGCTTCATTCATTCATGATTCATTCAGCTGGGGTCTTTTACATAACGCTACAATGACTTTTGCATGCAATTTCCTATCACAGACATTTTAAATTGCAAATACAGCGTCGTGTTGGTCGGCATCCGCGCTTGCCAGGAATCCTTCTTATTGTATTCTGGGAAACTTTAGATATCAGTTAATTCCTGTCAGTCTCGCATTGGTGGCTGTCTGTGTTCTGTTCCCTCCATGTCCTTCAACCGTGAAGTCATTATTAGTCATAACATCAGATACAAAATAAATTTAAATTGAAAATCAGCTCCCCATGATGTTTCAATTGGACAGAGTTAGTGTTTGTAAACTGACCAATTTGCATTTACCAAAACCATAGATCATTTCCATGCCAGTTATAAATGCATACCATAAAACTGATTAAAGATACTCAGATATTTGATAGATTCATAAACATCTATCAAATTGCAGTCAGTAACAAATGTGCTTTTTAACTGTCTACTGTGCTTTACCTTATCTCCTATATATCTCCTATATACCTCCTCTCCCATATATATATATATATGTTATATTTGTGCATTGTTTGTATGTTGTATTGTTTGTTATTTCACACCTAATATCATATTAAATATGAACGAGACTTTAAATTAGTAAGCAGATCAGGATCAATAAACTGAGTAACAAAGCAAGTGTGTGAAAGAGTTTGAAACCCAGAACTAAGCATTTTTCTCTCCCACAATATATATATTTTCTCAGCTCTCAAAAGCACTTTATTTGTGTTTTCCAGAATGTTCCAAAAGAGTCTATCAGGGAGTCCGAGTCAAGCACACAGTGAAAGATCTGCTGGCAGAAAGGAGGTCACGACAGACCAGCGGGCCGCGCTACACCGTGAGTCCATCTCTTAATCCTACCTGGTCAATACACTCAACCGAAATCGACCCCGCCCTGCCAAACACAATGCTTCTTTTTACCCCATTCATCCCGTCACTCTTCTCCTCATTCATAAACGCAAACAGACAGTTTACAACAGTTGGCGTGTTCTGCGTCCCGCAGCGCTATTAACTCGTTGCCTTTTTTTATTCTAATGATTTGTGACTAAGAATCGTACCTCAGAATCTCGTCCCTTTCTTACACTGGTGGGATGAAGCAAAGCTCATTAGCAAATACCTTCACATAAGTGGCAGACAATGGCGACAGTGCCGATGGCCGTGAACTCCTGAGGTCACACTGAAGAGTAAATCAACCTTTTGGTTACTGTGGTAGATGCTATGCAAAGTCAAAGACACACACCTGCTCCAGTACATTGTTCCTCCTGCCGACCACAGACAGTCTCCTGTTGTCACTCCAGACAAGCACGAATCAGACTTTAAACATCTGGCTGCACAAGAGAAAGTCTTTCAATCTCGTCTCCACGTCAATCACACTCACTACACTTACCTGGGTTTGAATAGATGGCTTAATGCGGGACATTACTGTAAAAAATAAAAATTACAAAATAAAAGTCTTGTTCTAATAAATGATTTGCTTTAAAAAAACACAAATAATTCAATGGCGTTTTTCAGTACCCCAGAGAAATTTACTGTCATCATGTTAGACTGGCGTGACAATTATGAATTTAATGCGTGATGTGGTCTCTGTTCTCTAAGCCATGGCTGAAGATTTATCATTGTACGCTGTGTAAGAGCTGAAAAGTAACTATGTATTCAAAACATAATGAATAAAAGTGTATATAGGTGTCAATCATTGTGAATCTACAGAGACACGACTGAAACCAAATACACAGTACAATAGATAAGCAGGGGGAGGGGTTTCACAGTAGAATCGGAGCATGTTGAGACCACGCAGAACAAAAATGGCTTTATAATGAGCTTACTGCCAAATCTATAGGCTATTATTGAAGGCAGAAGAGCCATGTGAAGACTTCTGCAAACTTTGTCCACAGAAGTCATGTCCAAACACAGGACCAAAACAATACAGACATTTGCCACGAGCTACAGTCAAACAACTGTAAAACATACTGCAAAATGTACAATTTTCTTTTTGCATGCAACTGCAAGGAAAGAATAACAAAAAAACACTAAAAAACATTTTGCGTTGAGAGTCAATATCACATTATTTTCACATGAAAAATGTGACTATTAGACTGGGTTTGTACTTAATGTGTGTCAATTAGCCTTAGCTTTGTACTTAATGTGTGTCAGTTAGCCTTAGCTTTGTACTTAATGTGTGACAATTAGACTTAGCTTTGTAAATGACTGGAACTAACTGTTAGAACATAAACACAAACTTTGCACCTAAAACATCTCTTTACCTTTAGCAATATGACATATGCAAAACATACAAATAACAAAGGGTGAATAAAGCTCATAAAAATGTACAGTAAACATGTTTATTTTACTACATTGACAATTGTTTTTTCTGCACCAGATCAATTTTACTGCTTAGTTAAAAGGGCCTTAACAAAGCCCACCCACCACCTCCCCCAACAGCAACACGGTACCACCAACTCAGCCCTCCATTATCTCAGGCCTGCATCAGGTGCCATAGCCTCAGAGCTCCCCAACAGCCTGATTTCCATACCATGCCTTCAATGAGGCACTGAGGCGTAGGTCGTTCACATAGGGAAGTCTTGGGATGAGCAAATGACATTCAAATGCTAACCTCAAAATTTGCTTGCCTCCAGCCAGTGCTGCCTTGATATCAGCTCTTTTATGCTTGTAATATGCAAACATTGCCTTACCAGTGACACTCGACCATTCAATAACAATATTGTTGGCTACAAATGTCTTGGTCCAGTTGACATTTTGGTAAAAGAATAATTGCACTTTGTCATTCAATACAGGGTTTGTTTTCTCCAGAAAAAGAAGTTATTTTTATATACACTCATTCTTATTCATTCTTATTCATTCATTTATATACACTAATTCTCAGTCATGCATGTTTAAGGCTTCAGTTGTGATTCCTGTGTAACTAATTTAATTGTTTTTTAGGCCTTATTCTGCGTTTATAGTGTGAGAATCATTCTAGGATTTAGAGGGCAGTTTATTTGGTTTATGCAAATACTTAGTGTGCGTCTTGCCATGTGCCATTTAGGCCGGACTGCATTAGTCAAACTTTTTCAAAATGATCACGGTAAACTGCTGCTTAATGGGAAAGTAAAGAGCTAATCTAGTCAGTTTTAACTACCTGTTTACTATGACAACCTATTTGACTAGTGATGCCTTTTTTATTCATTTTGTAGGGTGGCTCAACTCCTCAAAGTCCATTTGCTCAAATGACCGGTGAGATACAAGCATGATATATATATATGCTGAATAGATATATATTGAGAAACTGATTTTGACATTATTTATATATCTGTAGCATTCAATACTGTTTAATTTTTTATTTTTATATTATGGTAAACAGTTTGAAATCAAGCTTAAAACATTTAGGCATTGTAACAAAATTGTCACATTATATTTTTACATTGACATTAATTCATTTGGCAGACGCTTTTATCAAAAGCGACTTACAGTATATTCAAGGTAGACATATTTTAATCAGGACTTGCCTTCCCCTGGGATTGAACCCACAACCTTTGCAGTGTTAACACAATGCTCTACCAGTTGAGCTAACAGGAAGGCATTATACAGATATTATATGAATGTTTCTTGGCTCTGTTCAGGCTCTCACGTGCTTCCAAGCTACTACGGCATGAGAAGATCTTTCATTTCTGATGCAGAGTTTTGCTCCTCAGCCAAACCGTTTTCTCCCGACGGCTTCCCATCAGTGCTGACGGGAAAATCTCTGTCATGTGACACCTCTGCATACTCCTCTCTAATAGACAGCTACTACCCAGAGGCTTTCGGAGATTTACGCAGCTCACCGTTCTCCGGTGGAGGAAGTGCAATCTTCTCATCTTCTGCATTATCTTCTCTGCTCCCCTCATACTCCACTGACCCTTCACATTATCTGCTGGTAAGATTTAGCATGTGGCTAATGCTTACACTTTCCGGTTAATGGTCTATGTAATGTAATGTACAATGTAAATGGTCTAATGGTCATTTACTAACTAATGGTCATTTTTAAAGCTATTTAATTAGTGACAGAATGACTGAAACGCTTCTTTCCTAAAAATAAACAATTTATTAGTATGTGAATTTTCTGACTGAAATGTGTTCTTGATGTTGCTAGCATCATACCATGTACCATATCATGTAATTGCCATTAGGATATGAATAGAGTTTCAAACAGCATATTGAAATGACGTCAATGTGGATGAAGTGTGACAAACATGACAAATTCCTGCTATTGTATCCAGCACAGAGATTCTTGGGAGTCCACAGGAACAGAAGGAGTGGAGGGTGTGTGTGGAGATGGTCTGGTTCCTGTACCTCTGTCCGCACCCAGTTCTTTGGTCAACCCTGAGACCGCCAGCCCCACCCAGTTCCGCTCATCCCCCCGGAGTTCTCAGTCATATTCCCTCCATTCCCTGGATGAAATAAATTATCACTCTTCGTTCCAAGCGACCCCTGGCAGCTTTGTGTCCACTTTTATGCCTGAACCCGCAACCAAACTGCCAGTGTTACCCTCAGAAAACTCTGACAGTGCCCCTCCTGTCCTGAGTGACAGCATGGCTTGGGCTAAGGAAGACACGGCTAGCGCTTGGTCACAGTATGAAGTCCGGAGAGCATTCTGAGACTGAACTGTAAGGAAATATGGGCTTAACAGCCTAACAGATCAACACTTTAAATTAAAAGTAAGGCAATTAGCCCAAAATCTTTTTACTTAGCAGGGCTAAGGCTTTAAATGGGGGAACAAATAATACTGGATTATATCTTCATTTCATTGTTTGATTTGTATCATTTATTGTAATTTTATCTTTAATTATAAAGAAATCACAAGCTCTGTTGTCTCAGCTGGATAAGGGTAATAAACAGTATGAGTTTGTATAATAGATTTTTTCTTTTCATTTATGTGACACATAAGTGACTTTAAGTTTATTTAAATACACATTTATGTAAAACATTAAGTGTTATGATATTTTGGTTGCTGTGAAATATTTATACCAATCCTCTTTTGTATGCATGTTAGCTTTAAATATGAGTTAAAATGTATGTTGTGAAACCGTATAAAGTGTAAATAAAACTAGAATCGTGCAAAAATTGCTTGTAACAGCACAATGAAATTTACAGGCTGCAAATATAGTTACACGCAACTTGCTTTGTTTCGTAGCCTGTAAGTTGCACGATTTAAACAGCAGGCGGCGACATGAATCTGTCTCATGAACACCTGTTACTTCTGCACCCCGTTTAAGACGTCTCAGAGATTTCTTAAAGGTTAACGTTAATGTTTATGAGACAAAGGGTTTCAGTTAGATTTTTATTCATTTTTAACAGCACGTTTGTTTTGGACAACTGGATGTCACAGATGGGTGAAACGTCCAATATCCCGCCGAGACTGTTTGGCGTAAAACGCGCATATGTTTAAAGGATGGATTTATAAGATGTTTTGTCAACATTTAAATGGATGATTGTCTGACACACGAACATATTAAATTGCATTATTTCTTGACACAGGGATGAACTTTTCCACTTTCTTTGTAAATGATGAAATACCCACACCTGAGCTCCTTATGCGTTTATAAACCTTAAAATAAAATGTTATAAATACTGCTCATGTTGACACTAAATAAAGTCTGAAACTCAACTATATTTCCTCTGCATCTGTCGTTCCAATAGTCATATTCATTGAATTGCCGTTTGAACTAAAGCCAATTTCCTGAGAATTTGTTAGGGCTTGTAACTCAACATCAGCATCAAAACAGCATCTTTGATGATGAAAATATGCCGTATCTCACAGAAATAAATCTAGTATTGCGTTAACATGTAGGCCTGTAACATGTAACGTGTAAATAAAGAACAGACCTTAACATGACTGTGAAAACTATTGCAAAGTCTCACTGTAACAACCAGGCTAATCGTGTCATTTTCAAAGCTTTAAACCTTTAAAAATAACACATTATTTATTTAAGTGTATTTCATATCCAGTCTAAGTGTATCTGCTCCCACTATTCCGTCAACTTTGAGACCCAAATTGATCTAATGAAAACATGGCTGCTGTCATAAGCCACGCCCACCCCCCAATAATTCTTAAAAACTGCATAAATTTAAACCACACGACGCGATGTGTATTTATTATACAAGACTACATATATTGCTGAAGATGTTTACAATGTGTCGTGGCGTGTAAAACTTCATTTGTGCCCTCAGTCTCATTACAAAGTTGAAACAAGGCTTTCAAAGGAGTCCCTAACCTTCAACACCAAAAGGATGATAAAATGTTAAAAATATATGTTTGTTTGACGTCAAAATGTGAAATAACGTAACATACTATTACAAGAGATGCTATTATATGCACTGAAATAGCGAATATCAGTAAGAAATAAGGCTTTTTACGAAGCCTTTGAATATTCAAATTGAAAGTATCGCGCAATCAAATCATTGTCAAATCATGGAGTTCTTGGGGTTTTAAATAGTAGGGAAGAGAGGAGAAAAACTCAAAGTAAAATATCCTCAGCTATATTACTGTATAATTGTATGTCCTGAGAGTGTTTTGATGTTACTTTGTTAAGACTTTTTGATACTTTTGTGAATAATTCGTTCCTGCCCATATAACAGAGCAAAGAACTGACTTTGGGGTATTTCACTGTAGCTCCTCCAGAATTTTCCTTCTTTTAGGCCAATATGTCTGGTAAGTGAATGTTCTTTTTTCTTTCATATAAGGTGTTTTCGTCTTTTGTAACCTGAAAAACATTGAAAAATATTTTAGTGACAATCAATAAAAATATTATTGAACAATGTACAGTTTTTTTTGGAAATATACATGTCAAACGATGCAACTGAACTAATGTTTTATAAAAAGCAGACATATAAAGATGTAAATAAAGGTGGTGTAAATTATTTTTTAAATAAAATACATGAAATTTCCTGCAGTTAATCCACAGTTAAACTGAGCAATATTTCTGTTTAGAATGTAGCTTTTTTTGATAGCAGTTTTATTTAATACTGTATTGAACAAGCAAAAATAAACATGGGTCTGAAAATGCATATAAACTGTTACCACATGATTTCTACACGCTCGTGCCAGACTGAACGCATGACTTTCTGAATATTCAACAGCCACCTGACAACGATGATTAAACATTATTTCAACGTTTACCAGAAACCCAACGTTTCTGGGACTTCAGGACGCATATGAATATTTATCAGAACGGATTCAGCTGTCAGCGATTCTATCAAAAAACTGCGGAAGAACTTTATTGTTTTATCAACATCAGCATTTCGTCTCTTTCATACTCAACTGAACTGTTTCTATGAACTCAGCCATGGCGTGGCGTTGTTTTGAATTACTTATGTTTAAACCATCATATATATATATATATATATATAAAATGTATTAGGAAGACGTCACACTGTCTATGTCTTCAGTCTTCACGAAGCAGAACAACCAATTAAAAAAATAGGAAAGAGGGGCAATTTTTTCTACCTATTTTCTGCACATTTCATATTGGGGGGTTGTTATTAGGCGCGGCTTCAATCCTGTAGGGAGAGTTAGAGGACTGCCCCATTAACTATACCAACAAATAGCTACAGATTTGCTAAACGGATCGCGAAAACTAACTTTTTTAACTTTGTAAAGTCTTTAAAGAATGCGGAACAACACAATCGCGCTTCTCTGAGCCAAAACCAAGTCACGTTTCCGTGTTACGCAAACCAAATGTATGTAACTGTGTAACTGTCCATGTATTTTGTCCAATGCTTTAGTACAGATACTGCTATTATAAGTTATTTTACTTACGTTTGCAATTTGCAGAGCCGTCTGACAAGGAAGTTTCTCTTCCTCCTGTTTTCCTATGCAGCGTTTTCCCAGATTTACAAAACGTTCGCCCGTTTTGCATTGATCAGGAAACCCGTAACTGTTAGTCTATATGTAACTTTATATGTAACTCTTCGGTAACTTAGATTAGCATTTAGTTTGTTTCGCATTAAACTAAACTTTACAGTTTACAGTTTAAAACTGGGAAAGCGCCGCGCCGGGACAAAGATGGCTGGGAAGCTACTCGCTTGCTCTCTATTGTAAAGAGAGAAATAACCCGTTCACTGCCGGATGCCTTGTGCACCCAAACAGACGACATTTCAACTGGGAAGGGGAATGTAGCCTATAGTTTCCAATATTATGTGATATATCAATTTATTCAGCGTTTCTCATGGGCACATTTCATGGTGGGCATGATATACAAAACGCAAACAGACTGAAACATTACCACGAACAAGAATGTATTTTAAGAAGTTTGATGTCAGTTTTTTTCCATTTAACAAAAAAGAGGTTTGTTCACCAAAATATTTTTGTATAATGTGTTTAATGTTTTTTACGGCCAGTCTGCAGAATAACAAAAAGTGTCTGTTGCATAATGGCTATTGCACATAAGGAAATAAAATGAACACATTTATGTCTTGTTTTACAGCAGATAAAACCAAGGTATACCAGGGCGTGCGTGTGAAGACTACAGTTAAGGAGTTGCTGCAAAAACACAGAGCCCTGCAGGCACAAAAAACCGCGACGGTAAACAATTGATGTTGAACACAATGAAACCACTAACAGATGAGTGACAGATTTACAAGTAAACAAACAAACAAGTAAAATAAAATGTGTTGTGTGCTAAAGCAACATTTTATCACCAACTAGATTAAGCGCCACGCCCCCTCAGGCCTATTTCAAGTGTACAAGCTTGATAGTATAATAACGAAAAATGTATTATATTTTTTTACATGACTTGAAGTTAAAACTGGACGTCCTTAATAATTATAATAATAAAATATAGCATTATAATAA
>JBAJNP010008411.1:0-20329 GCA_036877545.1 Yasuhikotakia modesta
AGGATGATGTCATTGGCTGTTCTCTCACTTTTTCTTTCCTCCCTGCACAAATAAAAATCAAAACTGCCAGCTTTGCAAAAGGAAATGAGTGGCGCTGAAGCTCGTCTCAGTGGCTGGATATCGATTCAGAAGCTGAAAGAAATTGTTTGATTCATTAAAAGCATTCATTGCTTAGAAACACAGACCCAAGCAGTTAAAGCCATGGGAAATTTTTCTGATCTGGTTTCTTATAGTCAGAATTAGATTTTGCTGTGAAACGTTATTTATTTCTTATGCTTAAAGCAACAAAATATGGTTGTAGTTGTGCCATTTCTTCACTATTGGTTTTAAATGAAATCATTATGTCTCTTTGAAGGAAGCAAGTCTCTTAAGAGTGCATTTGAAAAACTCTCTTGGTGAAGTATGAAAATAAATAGATATCATTTTAACGTTAATTTGATGGCGGCAGCTAGTTCATGTTTTCTCTTGTCGCTAGAAAATATTGAGTAGCCCATATCATCACATGATCATTAAAACACAAACACCCCAATGATCAAGAACATCACTTAGACTTTGTCTTCGCTCGCTAACAACCTACAGCTGTATAGGGGGAATACAAGTTCAAAACCGCCAGAGCAGTCATGGCCTAATGGTTAGAGAGTTGGACTTGTAACCCAAAGATTGCTGGTTTGAGTCCTGATGCTGGCAGGAACGAGGTTCTTGTGAGCAATGAATTTTTTTCCAGGTGCTTCACAGGCAGTTGCTGTTCCAGGTGTGTGTGTGTGTGTGTGTACAGGACTCACTGGATGGGTTAAATGGCAAGGTCACATTTGGGTTACCACACATCACTTTCACTTTACTTGAACTGGATTATTTAGGCAGTATTATGTATCCCAATACCAGCCTTTGCATTGGCCTGAGTAAGTTTCACCCCGTCTCCATAACTACAAATTGATCTTCTTAGTGAGGACACCCTGCTTTCAGAATATCTCAGGTGAAATTTGCATTGTGATGGTTGTCTAGCGTAAAACAGCACATAAAATTTCCCCTGCCACACACAAGCACAGGCGCTTGTTCACACACAGGCTTGTTTACAGACACACGAACACGTACCTGCTTGATTTGTGCACGGCAGGAGAGGAACGTAATCAAAGCTGTGAAAACTGCATTACATAACTGCAGTGACAGCCATTGTGATATATAGATCTATAGAAACCCACAGAACCAACTCTGCATACGACACTTAAACTTTCTTATAATAGAAGTTAAGATGTTTGCTGGGCTGCTCTCTGTTATTCCAGGTACTTAAGATATAAACATAAACTCTATACTGGTGATAAATCATAAACAATGGATGCATTTAACAGCTGCATCCGTCGGTCACATGCTTTTTGCTTTTATGGGGACAAATGTCAAAGAATTTTATGTGTTACTGTCTGGGAATCTTACAATGGACCGGCAGAACAAATAACAATAAATACTAACTGTGAGAGTTAGGCGACTGGTACTTTCAACCTAGCCCGGCATGCAAGATTATTTCAGGAAGATTATTCCAGAAAGATGCGTATATACAATGCATGTTTGCAGTGACGGTAAAACCAGTGTTGGTGTAAAATAGGACACTTAGGTTACTTAAATAGTCTTGTTTATAAGAGCAGCTAAAAACGTCTCTGTTGAGCGAGCATCAAACAGTTACATCATCATCTATGTGTTTCAGCAGAGCGATGGGATTGGTTAATTGCTTTTACACTTTCAGTTGTAGTGGTTCTCCAGGTAAGAGACGAGTTAGAATCAATTCAAATGAACCGACTTGCATTTCCTAATTGCAGATGAGGGAGCAAGCGGAGAGTGAAAACCGGGACGCGTACGTCACCGATGACATCTTCAGCAACCTGCTATTAATCACAATACAGGCCCGCCGCCGCGCTTGATGAATTACACCTGACAGGAAGTACAGTAGTCAGACATAAATCTCTCCAAACGCAAGCATGTTATCAGAGATTTCTTTGCAGCTAATTTGCTGATATTGTGAAAAGTGTTTAAGGAGAGACGATGGAGAGCCTGAGGAGCTCTCTTAATGTTATCTTTGAATGATTTGTAAAGTTTAATTTCTTTAATGCAACCCCTGCCTCAGTCTGCTGAATGCGAAGGGTGAGTCACTATCCTGCAGTCTGAAAGCGAAGCCACAGTATTGGATGATGCATTAATAACTGACTGCACAGTTCCTATATTGCGTGTAGGGCAGTTAGGGGGCAATTGTACTTTATATGAAGAATACTGCCACTCCATATATCATGTACATGGTCAAACCTAAACATTTACCCCATGAACAAACTATTCACGGGGATTCATTTTAATATTAAAGGTGTTGTATGTAATCAGATTGTCACAATTGATGCCATTTGTTTGTTATGTGAAACTATTTTAACTTTATTTTAAGAGGACAAACCAATGTAAAAGAAAAAACACTAGTTATCATTTCTGAATAGTGTTAGTTAAATGTTAAACATTAATATATTATTTATGGAAATTGTATGATTTAAAACTAACAACTATCTACATTCGCCCTTTTAACCAGGTTACTTTCAAATTCAGTATAATTACATATTTTGAGTATTCAAGTCACACTTGTAAACAACTACTAATGTTACAAATCACAAAAGTTGTCATTGTTTTCACTGTTTCTGTGCTATTTATTTATTTATTAGCTGTGAACTATTAAGTTGTTTAACAGGTAACAAATTAGGATTTAGACCGGAGGCTTTACGCTAGCAAGCGTCCACCCCAGCAATGTGTTTCTAGTTAAGAGCTTTGTGTCTCGGCCCCTTAGTATGTTTTTATTAGCAGGCAACATCCATTTCAAGGTACCTTGGAGTATCATTGTAAAATCTTCCTGAGGAAAGAGCTTAAAGTGATTTGGACACCCTGCTTAACAGAAACAGTTGAAAGCGGGTTTGAGGTGAGAATGTGGGGCTCCGTAGAACCTCTGGGTTCCCGCTGGTGCTTAGAACCGGTGCGCATTAAAATTCAACATTAATGACGTCACACGTTTGCAAGGAGTCCCTCTGCAGCTGCGGGATGGAAGCGAGTTTAGTCACTTTCAGGCTCCCTCTGCTGACACACGTGCAATACAGCGGTGAACACAGGACCGGCTGGCAACGTGTCTAAACTCAAATGAGTTTGTGGACGCATAGAGCCCGTCACTTATTGTCCCATGAGCTCCATAAATGTCTTCGTGCGCTCGCGTGGTGAGCTCGGACACCTTGTACCTCCAGCCTGCGTTATGCGTTTGGCTCTGTAAGTCATCTTACCCGGCCGTGGCGCACAGACTGGGCAACAGACAAATAACGATACGCGTATTTAGCACGTCTGGTCATATGTTCGTATCTCCTCTGGTTTTTGTTCGTTGCTTTTTATAGCCGCTAGAGGGTTTGAAGCGCAGTGATGCGCAAAATAAAAGCACCGTCCCGGTTCAGTTCCGCACAGAGGAACGAACAGCGGCTGAGTTACCTGCGATCCGCTCAGAAACAAGCCCACAGTTTAACCAGAAGAAGAAGAAAAAACAAATGCACATAGTGGCTTTAGTGTCTGATAAAAATGCGAATTGCAACTTTAATCTGTGTGGGTCTTTAACCAAAAACACAAGCTTCTGTACGAACGCGTAAAGGTGCGCAGTTGGCATCTACTGACGTCTTGAAGAAATACGTGTTTGTGAAGTTTACGTGAAATTGGGAGTAAGAAAGTGAAATGTTTCAGACCTCCCCACACTGATTGATTACTTAGTCATCCCTGCAGTTTAATGGATCCATTCAATTGGGAAGGTGGAGCACTTGGATGAATTAACATATTCCTTTCCCCCCTCAATGTGTGCTGAAGTGTCTTTGAAAGGGGCAAGGAAAGGGGGTCGTGGCTTAACATTATAAAGGAAAAATAAGACGGCATTGCCGTCTTGGTTGGTGTTGAATGCGCGTTTTGACAGGCTTTTGTAAAACTAAAAGACCGGGAATCTGAGACGAGCGCTATTTAGTATTTGGAAATCTCTTTCATCAAATCCCCTATCCATTGAAAAAATCTGTTTTCTCCACTTGAAAATGAAACTTTTGCCCATTTGCACTTGGCTCCTATGCCTTTTGGTTTTTATCGTGTGCTTAGGATCTGAGTGTGGGACTCCACGGCGAACTGCGAGGTCTAAAAGAGACTTGGTCCGCATCAGAGAAGCCAGAAGTACCTTCCCAGGAGCCTGTGCCACACGCTTGCCTCGGGGCAAACGCTCACTTCCCGGGATAGATCGGCGCTCCCCTCGCCTGTCACAGGCGGGGGAAAGCACCCCAGGTCGGCGGAGGGCTGTTTACTTTACCGGTAGAGGAGATCAACTGCGTCTGAAACCCAACGCGGAGGTGCCAAGGGGCAATTTTACCCTGGAAATGTGGATAAAGCCTGAGGGTGGGCAACGCTCTCCAGCTGTTATCGGAGGTTTGGTTTACTTAATAATGACTTCCATTTTATTAACTGCAGAAACGTTACAGTGCAATGGCAGCATGGCCGTGTTTTACACATCACCTCTAACCTACGAATATTTGCATAAACGCCTGTCACACGTCTTCATGTCAGATTCACGGTGAGGTTTAACGCAAACATACTGAGCATAGTTACCCAATAATGCATCGTGATGCGCCTTTGTGAGCTTGTTTACGGTCCAAAACTCTTCTGGGCTTCAGATGCTGCGTTGGCAGATGATCACCGTGCAACTTTCTCTTTGCTCTTATAGTCACTGATTTAAACGCGTATTAATCCTCATCTGAAGAGAGTTGAGGTCACAGAAATTGATGCCCCAACACCCCTATACCGGATAACTAATTTAATCCTGTCCTTATAACTAAAGCCCGTCTGAAATCTGTTATGCGTAACAAATGTTAACCAAATATTCAACTATCTGCTTGAAAGACGGTTTCATGCATTTGTTCGTGTTTGTCAACATTTTAACTGCTTCATTTAAATGCCACAAAATGCGTTTTTATTGTCAGTCGCTTCGCTGACCTTATAAAGCATAAACATATAATTATAAACTATAATTTGTAAAAATGACTGTATGTGTGATGCTGTAATATTGGATCAAGTGTCTGCGTGGATGTCAGAAATGGCTTGAACAAATACGTCATCCTTTGATGCATAGGCTGCCGTGTCTCTTACACGCGCTGCAATATATATACATACATACATAAACAACGTCGTATTCAACCAAACACTATAATGTGTGTTTAAGTCAAACACAAATGTGCTATTTTATATTTTGAAACGGAACGTTTATAGTTTGTTATCGAATCGTTTTATTTTACTATATGTTTTTGCTTTAAGACGATCACGCATATATGAGTTATTCCATAGGGATGCAATAGCACGATGTGTCTTAATAACTCGGTTGCATTTGATCCAAACAAATCTGTTACTTTTTTCATTCCTCCTTCAGCCAACAGAGAGCGTAATACCCGTGCAGTGCATTGTCAAATCCCTCCTTACAGACCACGAGCCCCTATATAACACGCAGTTCTGTGGGGTTATAGTCATGACAGACACGTCACTTTATTTGCATTATATAAATACCTGCACTTTACAGGTTAAGGTGATCACAGAATTTGAACCCTTCTGTTGAAAATGTATCTGAGGGTTTTTTTTCCAGCTGCAATGAACAAACCCACTAAATTCCTGTTTGTCTAACCTGTGGATACACAGAAAACCTGTTCCACAACAACCACAGTCTTTACTTTCACTGCGCAAGAAGACTTTAGTCATACACAGATTAAACTGCAAAGTTAAATAATTCAATATAGGTAAATCATTTCAATACATTGACAATAATTCTATAAATAAAATCATTTAAAAAGAAATACATTTACTGTCAGTGACACATTTGAAAACGTTTGTTTTGAGTTGCAAATCATACAGTCAGGGCATTAAAAGTGATGTCATCATGTAAAGTTTGGTCAGTGTAAAGTTTTGTCCCCAAATAAGTTTAACAAACTCCAGATAGAATGAATAAATCTTGTAGCTATAGAGACGTCACTGCTCTGTACTTACAGTGCTCTTATAATCACAGTAACGTTAAGAAGCAACGAGGGGGCGCTGGCAGGGTTTACATACAGTAGCTTCTCCTGTTACGCCTCACAAACTCTTCATCAGTTTCTTTCATCACACTTGTGCTCCGGCATGTTGGTGAGCTTTGTGGCTTTCATTCATTAGCCATCAGGTTTAACAGGTAAGAAATTAGATAAATTCCTGTTTATAAATACATAAATGTTCACAGAAAACATAAGACTTCTGCATTCGTCTTGTAAATGAATAAAGAGAAAATGCTTTAAATAGAGAAAAAAGATATAAAACTGGTTTCTTGACCATCTATAATTCAGTGCTTTTTTTATTGCCAGATCATTGTAAAATATTGCCGTCATAGCCACTAAACGTCATCGTGTTGATCTGCCAGCGCAGGCACTCAGATCTCCAGTCATGAATGCAGAGTGGATTCAAAGGCACTGAGCATGTTATACGACTGTCCCAGACAAATGTCTGTTTTACTGGCCATTTTATTGCATATCTGCAGACACCAGACAGCCGTTCCCATCCTTCATTTTTAGCTGGACACAAAAGTTGAACATAATTCTGCTTGTATTTGAGGTTTCTGTGCAGTTTCATGTGGGATGATGTTTTATGGCACATTACAATAACCTAATAAGCACCTCATAAAACTGTCAATAGCACCACTTAGGCATTTGTAATGATGGCTGTAAAAATTTAAATATTCAATTATCATGTTACAGAACAGGACGATTTATGGGCAGTTAGTAGTGTTGACAAGTGCTGTGTGTTTCAGTGATGTTTATAAATAACTCCTGTCTTTAGAAAGATGATGAATTCAGAAATGTCATCCTAAAGTTTGAGTGTGAGTAACAGTTTATCCTGATTATGTGCATGTAATGGGTAAAAATAAACAGGCATTTTGTTTCTAAATTGTATCACAAATGTTTATATTGTCCCCATTGAGAACATGTAACAGCAGCTGTTGCTTAAATGATCTCCAGATCTTTAGAATAACAGTCTGCAGACCGTACAGGTGTGTCACTTATATTTCTTCCAGATAGCTGTTCCACGCTGGCGTTTCTCATTTCGTTATGCTCCCTTTGTAGTGCTCTGTCCATGGTGCTGGATACTGAGAATGAATATATGCAAAATAGATGCTTTCATTAAATATTGGAAAGGATTACAAGACGAGCCAAGTTTGGCACAAAGAGCCGGCCAAAGTTTTCAAAAATTGCATTTTAACGTAAGCATATGCTTAATTCTATGCCCAGAACGATTTTTGTAATTACGTTTTATGCAAAGCCAGCAGCATGGCGTTTGTGTGAGTTTTCCTCATCGTACAGTAGAGTTTGTTCTCCATTATCTTCAGCTGGTAAGATCTGTGTGTATTTGTTATACAGGTTTTAAGGAATTCAGTATCAAATTGACATTTTCTGCTCATTCATTCAACAACCGTTTCCCCTTCTCAACACTGAGCCCCTTGCATGTCTAAAGTTCACTGTTGGCAAGAAATGTACCTGTTTGTTATTTCCCACTTAGTGGTCTCATTCCAGGATTTCACAGATTGTAATTTCCTCAGTTTTATGGCACAATTTATTTTTATAGATGCTGGCAGTGGGTCTCCTGGCAGCCCAGTGAGAGGGAACTACATGCTCCTGTGTGTCTTTAGTGAGGCGCTTTTGAATGAATGATCCCTTTAAAGTGTTCAGTGCTAGCAGTCCAATCATTCACAGGCATTCAGCTCCACTGAAGAAGATTTAAGCAGCTCAATCCTGTGATTTTCCCCTGTTGAAGAAGGAAATGTGTGAATTTGAAACGATGTTACAGGTTGGATTTGTGTGCGCTGTAGTAAATAATATAACAGTAATATTTTCCTCTGCTACCCTGGTAACTTTTAACTGCTGCTTTGCCATAAATGAGTTTCATTAATTACCTCTAACAAACACACTTCTTACTGCGGTGGGCGAGTGAATTCCTGCTGTACTAACAGACTGAAACTGGATCTTTACTCTCATTTTTTGACTCCAAGCACAAATTTCATTGCTCAGCAACTAACAGGATTAAGGGGACTTGCTGTATAAATTTGTAGGGCTTCTGAATGAAATTGAAATGAAATGGTAAAATTATGAAACATGTGAAATGTGCTGTATATCTGATTTCTGCAGTATTAAAGCGTGATACTCAATATTCTTACACACTCTTTCTTCTGTGTGATTATGAAGGACACATGCCCATTAAATGTAAGAATATGTTTCCTTCTGTGGTGCAGCGCATGCTTTCCAAATGAAACAGGAAGAAAGGGTTTTAGAGCCCCTATCATAATAAGGACTGTGCTGAAAAAGGACCATTTTTAATTTCAGGCATCCTTTACTGCTGAGGCATATTTCAAAAAAATAGACTGCAAATTCAAGTAACCTTTGCTCTGTTGATACAAGACCACACTGTCTGGGTCTGATTGTTAACAGATGCTTCTGTGTGGGCCTGTAGCGGGTGAACTGGACTTTTGCAACGGTTTGATCATAGGAACCATGTTGTGTTGCCCCTTTTCTAGACAAACACATTAAGTCACACTTTTCATCTGTGTTCAGTGTATGTCTGCAGTGTTGTGTAGGTCAGTTCGCTGCTCTATTGCTATGCACCTTTCCTGAATACATTGATATCTTCTAATTGTCCTTAAAATGTATTAAAATTTAAAATGTATTTAGTCATTTCATTCTTGTGCATTAGCATGTGTTTAAAATATAGGTTAAATGCTAAAGTGTAACTGATCAATTTAATTATAGACATTTGCTATATTAATTGAAAAATGTTTAAAAAATGTAACTAATATGTGGCTTTTGTTCTTGCAGGGCTGTATGATAAATGCTTCTATGCGTCCAGTGACAGAGGATGGCTGCTTGGCATCAAAGCGGTCAGTGATCAAGCCAATCGTGACCCTCGCTTTTTCTTCTCCCTTAAGACGGACAGAGCCCACAAACTTACCACCATCACCTCTAATACACCCTACGTTCCCAATCAATGGTCACATCTGGCTGTCACCTACAATGGCCTCTTTATGAAGCTGTACATTAATGGAGCGCAGGTTGCTGTGAGTCGAGACCAGTCTGGTGAGATTTTCAGCCCGCTTACTAAGAAGTGTAAGGTGCTAATGGTCGGAGGCAATGCCTTGAACCACAACTACAGGGGAACAATGGAACACTTGAGTTTGTGGAGCAGGGCCCTCACCCAGCGTGAGATCATCAGATACATGGGTCAAAGTTATGGCAGCTCTGAAGATCTGTCTCAGCTGGTCATTCATGAGAACTTTGAGAACGTTTCAAGAAGGTGGCTCACGGTGAAAGACGGCAGCTTCCCCAGGTTTGAGCACTTGGACCGGAACCTGGCAGGTGACCTCAGTGGTTCTCTTGACACTGGACTGAAGCCTCCACCTTGTGGACAGACTGTGTGTGACAATGTGGAGGTAGTGACAAACTACTATAAGCTCTGGAGCTTCCGTAAACCCAAAACAGTGCGCTATCGAGTGATAAACGTGTACAATGACGATGGGCGCTGGCCGACGGTTACCGACCACCAGATCAACCTCCAGCACCAGCATTTGAACAACGCTTTCCGCATTTACAACATCACCTGGGAACGCACAGTTCACAATGTCTACAACTCGTCCTTACGGAACCGCCTCATACTTGCCAACTGTGATATCAGCAAAGTGGGTGATGAAGAATGTGATCTAGAATGTAACCACACCCTCACAGGCTTTGACGCCGGATACTGTAAAAGGCAGACGGCACGCTGTCCTGAGTACAAACAGGGTAATGGGGTTTGTGACCCAGAGTGTAACTGGGACAATTTCTATTATGATCATGGAGACTGCTGCAACCCCAACGTCACTGATGTTGTGAAGACCTGCTTTAATCCAGCATCACCCCTCAGGTAATTCGCTCTTCATGCTTTTCATACATGGTATATAAAGATTTATGCAGAATTTTGTCTACAAAATAATAATGTAATTCATTTATTAGTGGTCTTGCAGCTACAAGAGCTACAGTTTGTTCTATCTTTAATGACTAGGGTTAGAAGTTCATTGTTTTTTTAAGATTTTGGAAAGACTTGAGGAACTCCAGGGTACTGTAAATTTAATATTTGTGTGTGAAACTTTCAGAAATCTTAGTTTGGTTCCATTAATACATTATGATGTGACTTCCCAAAGCATTGAAGTTGTAGAGGTAGTCAAAGTTTTGAGGCATGAATTTCAGTACAGACATGTGGGAATAGATGCAGTTTGATGTCCATTAAACACCATGAAGGATTAAATTCTGCCTTATGTTGTGGTGCTTACTGTTTGGTGAGCTCCTCTAAACTTCAGGCTTGCATTTGCATGTTTTATGTATCCCATGAGTTCATTTTGGCATTGATTCAAAGTTTAGCAACCAATCACTTTATGCTCTGTGGGTGAAATGAGCTACTCTTGTGATGACCAGATGTGAAGACTGAGGAGATTCTAGACATAGTTCTCCTTTTTGTAAGCTTATAAAAGTGATTTGATAGAGATTAAGTGTGAATGGAAACTATGTCCCCTGGACAAGCAGGGAAGCCAGTCACAGCTTAGACCAGAATCTCCAACACTATTACTTACAGCATTAGAGGCTCCGCAGGGAGTGCAACGCTGAAATAATGGAACCTTCCAGAAATATGTTGAGGTTGTGAGGGCATTGGATACTGTTGGGATAAAACACAGTGTTTGTTCTCTGGATGGTGGAAAAAGCCAGAGTTCTCTAACTGCTCTTCTTAGAACTCAGTTTTAATTGAAAATCATTATCGCACATACCCAGTACGTTTTGGGACGTGTTTGCTGCATATGCTTTAAAGTGTTTGTTTATATGTACTTAATCAGCCAAAACGTGTGCGATTAAGGACAGCCAGGGAGCAGAGCCAAATATGAACACGTCAAGGTCCTTTTTCAGGAGTACGGTGGCATGATGATCAGATTATGTCTTACTAACCCAACATCTGTGATTCTGAAATCATTTCATTTACCAGGCATCGCTTACCTTTGGTGGGTCCCACAAATGACCAGATTAGTTTCAAGTTCACAACCTCGTCGCAGTGTGTCAATGCTCGCAAATTACATAACCTTATTGCTTCCTGTCCTTCTGTGGTTACGGTGCCTGAGTTCACTGTCTTTGTTTTTTAGTTGCTGTAATTCCAGTCGTCCCATTGACGTGTGTGTATTGGTGTGTGAGATGAGACTACAGCGTGTGGTCAACCAGAGACGAGAGCCCTCCAACTTGTTGCTTGTTTTGATTTGATTATGGTATGTCTGGAGAGCTTTGCCGAGGGCTGGATAACAATGTGATTTGACATTCCTTTTTGATTGTACAAGTATGCATGAATAAAGAGTTGAGCAAGAACAGAACAATAGAATCAAATGCTGTGGTGAATTTGTTTTTACCAAAGACTCCTGCAGATGTTGCAACCAGCTTGAAAGTCCATTAAATCTCTTTAATATCTGTACCCTCTATGTAAATATATTATTAAACAACACTTTCTCTAAGAAAAACCCTAGTTGTCTTTAGCAAATAACCCATGCAGAAGTTGCTACCACAATGTTAGGGTGTTTTGAGTGGTTGCAAGGGCATTGTTATGCAAGTGCTATGGTGCGCTGGGTGGTTGCTATAGCATAGCTATGTGGTTGCTAAGCAGTTGTTTACTTGTCCACATCATGTCTCCAGGATATTTTGGATGCTTTGAAGATTGCTAGGGTTCCTCTGTCGATGGCTTGCTGTTTCTGGACCATTTACACTATACTGAGAAAAAATAACTTGCAGGATTTACTTGATAATATCTTTGTAAGAATTTGCACAAACATACAGCTATAATATCATCATCATAAAAAAAAAACAAATCCTTTTTTTCCCCAAATACAAACACTGATTTTCTCAAAATATCAAGTCAATTTTATTGTCCATTATGAAGTAAATATGTACATTGTATTTTTTTTCTGCTTGTCATTTTCATTTACATAGTGGTATAACATTCATGAGGCTACCAATAATTAAGAAAACTTTGCTTTAAACTTTAAAAGTTTCTGTTGGTAAATATTACCAAATAAATAAAAAAAACACTCATTGCATCAATCACTAAAGATACAACTGTAATTTGTTTTTTTACAAAAGTTGGAAACTATTTTCCACAACATGTAACGTGTCTAATGCATCCTTACAGAAAAACAGTTTTCATGCACACAAACTCACGTAAAACATGTGGAATGTTTTCATGGAAAATGTGGCTTTTCTGTAAGGACGCATCCAACAGATCTTGAATAATTTAGTATTAGTTTCTCAAAAGTACAGCGTCCTGAGATATGAGGGGTTGAGGGTGTAGCAGCAGGATGGATGTATCATTCCTTTCAAGAAGGAAAGATGCATCCACTGGTTCCTCTGCATCAGAACCATAGAAGACCATGGAAGATCCTGAGATGTGTTGAGTGTCACTGCAGCCGTCCTCCTGCACACAATTTACAGGACCAGCTAAGACAATTAAACTGCAGATTCAATCAAGTAACAGTTCAGATTATGTTGAATCTATTTTACAGACAGCAGGTAACCTGTACTTTAAGTTAGCACAATTTTAACCTTTTTAAATGCTTTACCAGGCAGTCTTTAAAGTTCCTCTTCTTTCTCCAGCATATAGGGAGAGACTGTGGATAATAGTGTACGTCCTCATCTCAACGCTTTGACTCTGTAAACAGATTAATATTGTGTCAACACAACAAATACACAAACTGCCAAGTGAGAAAACAGAAACACATGCGAGAAGAAAGATTTTAGTGATTTAGTGAACGTTTTAGTTTTCCAGAGCGGGTCTGTAAGGATGGACATGCAGAAACAGAAGGATGTTGATTCCTGTTGCTGTCTGGCTCATGGTTACACATATCTGTGTTGTTTTTATCTTCACCCTGTTAACATCTTTGCCATTTAAACTCACATAACCTCACAAATTCCTTATAGATTCAATGGTGAAAACATCAGAAAACATCAACTGATGATCATCTAAAGATGAATTCATCTACTTTTAAAGGTGTTTGAATGTTTAACTCTTAAACACACAGATAGGGTGTTTAAGTGCATTCAAGCACATGCATTTGTCCGTCTTAAACGTGTGCATATTTTAGTGCACAATAAAAGCAGGCGAATAAAACACAGCCCCGGTCATTTCAATATGAACTAAGTGACTCTTAACTTCACGTGCAATAGAAACAACCCTAAACCAACTTTAACCAGATCTGTTTTAACGCAACCTGCTTAATTTTAACCGGATGCATGTTTGACTGGTGCTTCATATATGACATATAACAACCTGCTCAGTTAAATATCGCTACTGCAATAGTGGTTATGAGTAAAACAAAGCCAATCGATCTGTTTAAATGCACAGGGACATATACTGCATTCATTTACAAACCAACAAAATCCCAGAGTAAAGAAAAGAAACTTACCTGCTCGACACCAAACCGGCTCTGATCCAAACACGGGGGTGTTTGTGTTGCTCAACGGCGCATGCGCGCAATGAAACGCGCCTTCCTTCAAAATACTATTTATTAATTATTATTAGTTTAATGTGCGTGAATATACAAAATAAAACAAAATGGGGAAAAATATAACAAACTGTCCTTTCCCACAGTACATTTTGTACAATTGCATGATCTGAATTAAATGTATATTTGTCTAAAAGTCTATGTAGGTAAATTTAATATATTTTACCAAAGTTGTTTTGTGTGGATTTAATGAAAAGAGTGAATTCAGTTGTAAAATTTGGTTGTCACTACCAATAAGGGAAAGCAGTGTGTACAGAACAGGATTAAGCACTTGAGGAGTGACAACCATCTTAAGCCGCAATGTCTACAAGACACAAGGCCACTTGCTTTAGGAAGCATCACTGTTTAGTATGAACTGCTTCCCTGAGAATCAGTGACATGGTGACGCTGCAAGAGAGATTTAAAATGCGCGGCTTTCCAAACAGCACAATGCCAAGTGTATTTCTGTCTCAGTCAAAGATACGCTCTGCTCTTGTACTGTTTGCTTGGCCCCCTGTTTTGTCCCGTGTTCTCTTAAAGGGGTCCAACTCGAATCTTAAGAGTTTCTGTACTATTGAAACTTAATCTAAGCCACTTGGGTTGTAAACTAAGCTGGCTAATAGCTGGTTAGCATATCAAGGATTTGGACAGGAAAAGCACAGTCTTAGCACCTTGTTTTTCCAAGAAGTCTTGAGAAACCACCTACACAGATGTGACCGCCTAGAAAAGGGAAAGCGGCTGTCAATCGGTCTCCCCCCTTCATCGCAACCCCTGGTGTTTAGAAGCAGGGCTGGATAAAGATTAAACTCTGTGGACAGAAGGATTTCCTCTTTCTAAACTGCAGCAATAAATAGCTCTTTAACATGCCACTGTGAGGCCAGCTGATTCGTTTGTGTGAGAGGGCCTTTCACTGAGGCTTCATCTGGGACTTCCACTCACTGGACAATTACAGGCAAGCCGTTTCAGAGTTTTATTTATCCTTGTATTTGCCATTTTCCCCTGAATGCTATATATTGTGTGTTAAAACAGCGCAGTAAATATTTGACACCATTAGCAGGCCAAAATCACTGTTGGAGAATTTCCTTTTTGGTTTGAAGTGGTGATTTGATAGAAAGGAAGAGTTTTAAATGTGTTGAATGCAGATAGTTGTCCTTACTCCCTACAAAATGTGTGATAGGTTATTTTTGAAGATGGTTTTGTGTATTAGCATGCTTTTATTCTGGAGTACAGGCTAATGTGGTTCTAATTCTTCAAAGGTGTCGCATCAGAAGGATTCAAACTTTTACTTGATGTTTTGAGATAAAGGAACATTTGAGGTATCATGAAAATATAGTTCAATCTTTCTCATCAGACCAAAACAAGCATGTAGTGAAAATGAACTTCAGAAATTACTCCAGATTTCTAAACTTTGTGATGTCAGACAGATGAATATGTTTGACTGTCTATTGTCTGAACAGAAACCTGGTAACATAATAACTCGACCATTAAATGGAAACAAATGGATTTGCACGATTAACTCTTTATTAGAGATAATTTTTCAGAAAAACAGTGTGTAAATGTATGTCACATACCATAAGCTGTAGATCATGGAGGTTTCGGAAAAACATGGTTCAGAAATAAAGGTTGGTAGAGACTAACACCAGGCAGGTGTTTCCTGTGGGAAACCCAACAAATAAGTGCAAAGAAACATCCATACTGAGACTGTACATTGTAATTATTCTCCTGAGAGTTTCACTGCTTTAATATTAACAGCTGTATTCCTGCCAAACAACATTTTCCACATTTTCCTGTGTCTACTTACATTCTCCGGTCCTCGTACAGTATATCAAACGCTCAAACATCCCCTACAAACCTCACATAAATTTAACCTCCTCCTCCGTTCTGCCTCTTTTTATGGTTATTGTCTGTGAATTATATTATTTCTGTAGAGGTCGGCTACAAATTACCCAGCGAGTCTGTGAACCTCACGCATGATGCTGAGTCTGAAGATGATTGATTGCTTCTCTTATGGACTTGGAGCTGATGAAAAGATCTCTGGTAACACCAGCCCACCTCAAACAGCTTCACACCATCAGTCCATCTGGGTGTAAGACCATCTTTACTGATTCCCATGAATGATACATGGGTGTAAATGGATGAAGCCATAACCGTGCATTTAATAGGCATTAAATATAAATGCATCAACACAAACTTGGAGCTCTCCGAGTTGGTTTGACGTCTGGTTTGTGATCGTTTAATGAACAACTCTACCCATGACACAGGCATGTGCACTTTAAGTGCGTTGCCCTCCTTTAAACCATCCTGTCCTGCGATGTTTGCGTCAGAGGCTTCAGTCACCTATTGGTTGGACTGATTCATATTTGGGTGTTTATTATCCAGATTCTGCTCAGCAGAACCAGGCAAAAGACAATCTGAGCTGCACTGAGCAACACGTGGCCACTGATGCCTGCATACTTTGGCTGGACCTATGCATACTTTGGCCTGCTGTTTTTGTAGAAGGCCTACGTCCACATCTAATTCGTGTTGTGTTTTGTGAGCGAGCCACTGGATTAAACTTAATTGAGCTCAGATTAGGTGACTTTGACCTACAGTAGTGGAACTTTTATTAAAGCAGAGATCCGCTTTTTTGAAAAACAAGCTTTTAGTATTTACTCTCTAGCTGACTTATTCATCTTGCCATGAAACCTCCTGACCCCCTTTTCCCCCTTCTGTACAGCCAAAAAGTCAGCCAAATATTTTCATTGGAAATAATGAAATTCCTGAAATTATTAGGAGGGAAACCTTATATCATCTGTCCCCTGAGCTGGCTTTGAGAGTTTCACAAGCTAACCTCTACCACCTTTTGATAAGGTCTTACAGTTTGTTTTTGCAAAAAGATGCCATTGTTATTTGTTATTCCATATTCATTTTCTTTTAACTTTGCACCAAACTAGCCATGTCTTGGAACAGTATACGCAATCTCACCAGGTAATCGTTAGTTTTTTTGCTCATAAAGTTATTATCTTAGTAATGCTGCTTGTAAGGGCATCTTATCTTATCAGTTTGAAACGGTGTAATTGAGAAGAAATGAGTTGTTTTCTGAATAAGTATGAATGAAGGCAGGTAATCTGAGGTTTATACCACAGAAGAAGTTTTCCCTCTGTGATGCTCTTTTCTGACAGAAATGCCTCCTCTCATGTTTGTTTACATCCATGCAGCATTATCACATATTAAAATATAGATATTATAATATAAATATTATCATAAGTTATATGACCAGTTCCCTGTCAAATCCAACCCCTGCTGTTTTTTTTTAAATGTCACATACTTTCAAGCATGTTTTTTTAATAGATGTACCGATCTGCTACCCGACAGGAAATATATTTACACACAAACGTTTGCTGAACTCACAGGCGTCCTTTTGATCCGTCATGAAGCCTCTACTGTTTCTCTTTTATGACAGCAAGACTGATGACTTTACAACACGTAGCATCATGGTATTTGGCTTACAGGAGAATAAATGACAGGAAATGGTCATCAAGTCTCTTAAAGCTGTGTCTTCCTTAAACGGTTAATACATCAAAAAGCACTACAAAGTAACACATACATTTTCATAACGTCTCGGCTAACCCGGGGGTTTAGCAGCATGACAACAGAGAGCGTGTTTGATTGGTCCTTGCCGTGAACTGGCTAACAGATGTTGATCTTAAGATGAGGAATGAGGCTTGACTTTTTCCTTCTTTGAATACGGGCGGCGGGTGTTTACTGCATCGGAAAGCATCTGAGGTAGGGGTTCAGGATCGTTGTTATTCCTTTTCGTGTTTTTCAAAGAGGAAATGTTTTGAGAGAATTACGTGGGGGCCTCACGTAAAGACAGAAGAGGTTAGCGGAGAGACGCTATGAAATTCTAGATATCCGCTTAAATATGAATATATGCACAGTTACATGCTGTTGTACTTATGGAAATACACGTTTCCGGCAAGCCAGCATTTATCACACTGGAGAGGCTTGTCTTTGTTTAACTTGCATGACTGTTTTCACTGCAGGCTTGCATGGGAATAACATGCCCGGTGTGTTTGAGGTGAAATAATAAGCATTTTAAAGGGTCCATGTTTGGAACTATCCAAGTGACACAATGCATTCCTAACTAGACAGGGCCAGTGACCTCTGACCTCAGAGCTGGCTGCAGAGCGCGGCTCAGGTTTCCTTCCAAATACAAACTCCCTGTGTGACAGCCTGACTAGGGCCATTAAATTACAGAACACCGCTTCTCTTGACACACATTGACGCGCACTCGCGTACAAACAAACACTCTCTGTGTGTTCTCTGGTTGGGCTTGTTCCATTTATCCTGAGGAATAGTTCACTTAAAATGGCTATTCTGTCATTTTAAATGTGTTATTTGTTTGGAATGCAAAGGAGATTTTTATAGAATCTTTATGCAGCTATAACAAAGTGCTTTTGACCTTGTTCTTTAGAGCAAGGAACATACTGAAATTTACATCATCATTTGCTTAAAAGCACTTTTTGTTCTTCTGTCTCAGGGCTTACATGGACGTGAAGGAGTTGAAGGAAGTTTTGAATATGGATGGATCCACACACCTAAACATCTTCTTTGCTAACTCATCTGATGAAGACCTGGCTGGTGTGGCAAACTGGCCCTGGGATAAAGAAGCATTAACACATTTAGGTAAATAAATAAAGGTGTTTCATAGAATAATGTTGTTACCTGTTTCCTTTGTCCTATTAAAAAACAGTGTTTAAAGTTTAAGAATAATGAAATAAAAAGGTACACAAAACATCAAGCTTATGGTAACTGCTTTCCTTTTTTTTGGAGGTGGGATCGTGTTAAACCCTTCATTTTATGGTACGTTTGGCCACACTCACACCATGATCCACGAAATTGGCCACAGTCTCGGACTGTACCACGTCTTCAGGGGAATCTCAGAGGTGGAGTCCTGCAACGATGCCTGCCTGGAGACCGAGCCTTCTCTGGAGACGGGCGATCTGTGTGCGGATACCAACCCAACGCCCAAGTACAAGTACTGCAGAGACCCTGAACCGGGCAACGACACCTGCGGCAGGCGTCACTTCACGAACACCCCCTTTAACAACTACATGAGCTATGCTGGTGAGACATTTACAGACATATGCAAGCAGGAAAACAGTGGGCCCCCAGACATATTTGGACACCTAAGCTAAACTATAAAGAAAAGCCTGACGTTTTCTCAGAACGTTTAAGTGGATGTCTGAAGTCAATAACATTCAAGTTCACACAGGTGTCCCACCAGACTAAACACAGGTGTAGTTCATCACATTAACTATGGACTTGTTCCTGAGTCAGACAACCAGAAAGTGTCCAAACTTTTCTATCTTAATTTTGAACAGTATCCTTATTGTTTTCTCATTTGAAACCCTAACAAGTGTGTTTTTGTGAAACGTTTTGCTTGGATGAGTGTCGCTGTGCCATGTTTCTTTCAAAGACATTTATTACAGGTAACACCTGCTGTAATATTTTGATGTTCAATCCATTTACATACATTTTAATGAGTGTGCAAATGCTTTTTGGGGACACTGAACACGGTTCACACATAAGACTGAGCAGTAGCCTGTTGCTAAAGACTCAAACATGAATTTAGCACAAACTGATAATGCTAGTTCTCATGAGGTTGTTGTTTTTGTTCTCTAAAGATGACGACTGCACAGACTCCTTCACTCTGAACCAGGTGGCCCGGATGCACTGTTACCTGGATCTCATCTACCAGTCTTGGCGACCTGGAAGCAAACCAGCTCCCGTTCCTCTACCTCCTCGCGTGACATCACAGGACCGAGACTCCCTCACACTGGAGTGGTTTCCCGCCCTGACTGGACATTTCTTTGACAGGTGATATGAGGGCCGAAGCTGCTGTTAGATCAGCTGTGTCACATAAATAATGATGGAGATCAATTGACTGAATTCATGAAACGTTCTTAAGACCTTGTCAGTAATATAAACAGCTGGAAAACCATCAGTTGTTGCTGTGGTGGTTTGTTGGATCTTCTGAGGTCGCTCCATGGCATAATACTTTTATCATTTTATATTGTAATCATTTTATACTTTTATCCTTTCTTATCTCTATTATTTATTTCTTATTATTTGTGTACTGTTGTTTCTGCATACTGAAATTGTCCTCAGACACCAAAACAAAATGTCAAGTGTGTGATAAAAACTTGGCCAGTTCAATAGCCAGGCCTTCCACTAATTTAAACTGATGATGACTAATGATAAAGGATACAGTAGCTCCACTCACAGTAAAATAATTTAGTATCCCAGGAAACTTAAATGCATTGTAAGTCATTTTGACAAAAGTTTAAAAATTTTCCATTAATTAAAAAATTAACTGCCCCACCTATTAAGTGTGAAAAGCCAGTTAAAAATGTTTGTGGTGTTTCTGTTTCTAAGTTGCTGCTTTGGCTGTGTGTTGATTTCCTAGAGAAGTGGGATCAGTTTGTGACAGATGTTCAGAGGTCGGCGTTCTCCTGCAGTTTGCCTCCAACTCGTCCTCCCCCCGACCCTGTGCCCCCTCCGGCCACTGGAGCCCCCGTGAGGCAGAAGGTGAGACACTGTAACACTGCATCAGTCACGTCCTTTATAAGGTGACCTGTTTGAGGACAGAGTCACCACTCCAGAAAAATAGACAGAAACGTCACTTTTAAAAGGATCTGCCGTTTTATTGATTCCCAATCTCAG